>JANHQD010003046.1:0-106676 GCA_024721195.1 Marasmius sp. AFHP31
GGCACACGAAGTCCGCGGTAGATCCAAACCCTGTGAGTCCGCCTTATTGACCCGCCTACACCCACTATCTAGCCCTCCATGAACATACCAATAAAGAGACAAATTTGGGGGCGATACACCCAGGCTCAGAAGAGTGGTGCCCCAGCTATCTCAACTCCAAGGGACGGTCTCCGCAGATCCTTCAATTGGTCTGTCACTTTTGATAAGGGGTGCTCTTTATTCCAACTGGGCACTCTCTTATACACATTAGACTTCGCGACACAGCGGTAGCTCGTTCTTTCTTTGTATGGCTTGAGTTTGTCTCGCATCAGGTATGTTCCTCGGTACGTTCTCCGCAACTCGTTCTCAGCCTGTCATTCTGGCGCTGCCTACCCATTCTTGGAATACCATGAGCACCTCTCCGAGGTTCGTCATTCCATTTAGTCCGGGTTCAGTATCTCGAGTTGCTTCAGGCAAGTTCCGCTCGAGGACCTGACTCTCGTCGGGTCCCTGTACCACCCTTGGCTGACCTCCGTGTATATTCTCAGTAGTTCAGGATGCTCAGGTGGTTTCTCGCGGCGCTACGCCGTTTTGAAGTACCGCAGGGCTAGTTCCATATGTCGGAATAATATGGGTGTGGGATGGTGTTCATAGAGAAGGTCACGGTTAGCGCCAGTTCCAATTGATACTTAGAATGTCCTTGAATGTCTCGCTATTGAGATATCAATAACAAGCGGTCCAATCTCACATTCAAGATTTGGAGGTGTGGGCGGCAGGCCGTCCGAAGCAGTCTGTATACCCATCATAACGGACTTTAGTTGGCGATACCGACACACCAATGGAACAAAACGTGCGCTAATTTTTACGTGCCTTTGCTGCTTCAATGATCTTTGCAAGGAGAATTAACGGGTAACTGGGCGTCGATCATAAATTTGAACGCTGGTCATGGATTCTGGCATTATCGAAGCCAAATCAGCTATCAAGGATGATATCAATCTATCCTGTAATGACTAGGTTTGTTCTCATGCCTGGTATGCTCTCGTATTTGCCTCGAGTTGAGAGACTCACGAAGGCTCACGCACATGCCGCGGGCGGTATATATCTAAGCACTGTGGGTGCTTGTTTGGATAGTGGGGTGGCTGTGTCTCAAACCGTCCCATTGGAGTTCGTAGTCAAATCGGCCAGCGGCGAGCGATGCAGCCATTGTTTGAGTACAAGGGCTCGAAGGGGCACTTATCAGCATACTATGTGTGTGTTTACAGAGTTTGGAGGTAGGAGGAGGAGCCCTTGGGGCTGGATTGCACAATTTCGGTTGGATGACACAAGAGTTTTTGGTTTTTATCGCCGCTAGGCTTTTAACTTTAGAGCCGTTAGGCTTGTTTTCTTTATAGCCGTTAGGCTTTGGTTCTTTATAGCCCTTAGGCTTGATTCTTTATAGCCGTTAGGCTTCCAAACAGCAAAAATATACCTATGGGAAGATGGTGGAAACCAAGGATAGTGGAAGGGAAAGAAGACCCACAATACCAGCGGCTTCGTTTCTTCCTGATTATAATCCCGTCGTCTTACACGGCGGGCAAGGAGCGCCTCGGTTGAGTCTCATCCGAGACGACCTCGGATGAAGGTGTGGCAGTGGTTTGCACGAGAACCTCGTCATTAATGGGCGCTTATTGAGGCCCTTTCGTGATTTCGTTCGAGCGCCCAAGCCGACAGCTCTCTCTTCCACAACTTCGATGTTCAACTCTCCCTGAAGCACGTTTGACGACTATGCAGCCTGGCATCTCATCTCAAGTTTATTGCGCTCTTGAAAGACGTTGTTGTGAATATCCTACTGCGCTCAATCTACTCAAATTCGTATCATCAAGGACGATGGTCGCGCTGGGGCGGCAAAGATCCTCATTGGGTGCTATTATTGTTGCACGTTGTGATATGTTGACCACAGCATCTGGATGACAGGTCTTATCTCTTGACTATCATCCTCTCCCCTCTACCAAAACCCTTTGCCTAGGGCTCCTGGCGGATCGGATGACCGCCAGATAACCGCAAGATGGGGGCTCGGATCCGGATGGCGGATGGACCCTCAAAGACCTCTCCATCTGCGGATTCTCATCCGCCATCCAGCGGTCATCCGACGGTTGGCACAGAGATTTACGGCAACTTCCGAAGGCCTACACAACTGACAAGCCACCACCACAGCGAGTAGTCCACAAATCATTTGAAATTGTATGATGTCAAATCTAGTACGAGTGTAGTTATGATTTGAATTCACAAACCTTCTGTCTCAACTCCAACGTCCCATCATGGCTGTCGGCGAGAGAGACAAGCCAGATGAGTCGCTCATCATGAGCACAAAGCGTACACATATCCCTTCCAAACGTAACCAGGCCCAAGATTCCGGTCAGGAGAGTACAGAAGAGGACGGTCGAGTGCAAAAGAAGCCAACAAAAAAAAAAAGGAGGCCTGCTACTACGACGTCAACAAGGGACGCCGAAAAAAGTCCAGCTGGTAGGTAAAAATCAGACGTACTGTTTAAATCATTCTTATGTATCCACAGTGCCAGCACCCCCATTGACAACACCTGGCACTACGATTCCGTCACCCGAAACTGGTTCCCATAATACTTCGAAACAATCCAGTGTCATCGAGATCGAGGACGAAGATGAGCCCCCGATTGTATCGAAAAAGAATTTTACTCACCGGCTCAAAATGCCGCTTCGACCTGCGACATTGTGCGCAGCGGATCACCCTGCTTTCCAGACCAGCGAGTCGCTGGCATATACATTCTTGGAGGTTCAGAACCCGACTCACAACTCAGATGGTACCAAATTATTGTCGTGTACTATGGTCTGTGCATTTTGCAAGGCGGTTGAGAAGCAAAAGTCCTGGGAATGGAACACGAAGGGGCAGGGATCAACGACAAACTTCCTGAACCATTTCAAACGCGACCATGGGGCTGTCTGGAGCAAGCGAGAGGCAGAGGACAATGCAGTGCGATTCCCGAATCGGGTTGTAGCCGGGCCAGGAGGAACGATGCAGCAGACACTGGATTCGTGGTCAGGAATTGTGAGTCGTAAATCCTATCAATAATAAACAGTCTCACCCACCTTGTTTATTAGGCTTTCGATGCAGCTCTCGCCAACCGGCTGAAAGCAGAATGGCTGGTTGTGCGCAACCACCCATTCTCTGAGGTCGAGGTACCTGCAACACGTCGTTTCCTTGTACACCTACGTCCGGGATATGAGAAACATATGGTCAAGGCAGATCAGCAAAAAGTTCAGATAGAGAACGAGTACGAGAAAGCACGAGAGCGGTTACGAAAAGCCCTTAAAGTAAGTCAATCTATCAAATTAACACTGGAATGGCACTTACTATTTTGTAGGAGGCTAAGGGTCGCAAAGCCTTCGCTGCTGATGCCTGGACCTCCCAGAACAACCTTGCATTTCTCGCCCTTGTTGCGAGCTTCATCACCAATGACTGGGAGCTGAAGCAGGTCTTGGTTGACTTCCCAGAATTGGTTGGCGCGCACACCGGGAAAAACATGGCTGAAATAGTAATGAAAAGGATCAGAGAGCTTGGTTTGGAGAACGAGGTATGTTCACATACCTTTACTCATCCAACCGCTACTAATTTTCTGCAGTTCATTGCATTGACAGCTGATAATGCGAGCAATAACGACACTCTCCGGGTTGCTTTGGCTAACCTGCTGAACGAAACGTGTGACTTTAACAATCATTACCAACCCGAGAAGATTACCATCCGATGTCTCCCTCATGCCATACACCTTGTGGTTCGCGAATTTCTGGTCAAAATCAAATCAGGAGGTGCCGAGCTAATCGACGAGGACGAAGTTGAAGTTGTGGGTGAGTTTACAGAGCAGCTGGCAGAGGGTGTCGCATCCCAGGACAGCAAAATGAAGCAGATGTCGAGGAGTTCGGATGAAGAGTTGGTTGAGCAACAGGCTGAGGGTGACGATGGGGTAGACATGAGTGCTGTAGTGCAAAAGGTCAGCTTCGTATTTCAGCGCAGGATCACCACTCTCACCTCCACTCCGAACTGCCAGATACGTGAAGTATCTAAAATTTCCAGATCTTCGCCTCAGCGCTCCGCTGAATTCAGGAAGACAATTACCCTCGTGAACGCAGTCCTTGACAATCCCGCACACAAACTTGACCTTCTCAACCTCATCCTCGACGTTGTCACCCGATGGAATTCAACATATTTCATGCTAAAGCGTGCTCGGACTCTTCGCCCTGCAGTCGATGAATTATGCCTTCGGAATGACCTTTATCGAAAATACAAGCTTTCAGCAGACGAATGGGAGGTGCTAGACATTGTTCTGGAATTCCTTGAGGTGCGTGCCATCGTGTTTTGTACCAATAACCAATGTGCTGACACCCGAATGAAGGTTTTTCGTATGGCATCCGAAAAAATGTCTTCGGGGACATTCCCAACATTGGCTGCCTCTCTTCTCATCTATACGAAGCTTATGAAACATATTGACAAGTTCATGGCGCAACCTATTGTTCAGAAGCAAGGTTACCTCAAGGAAGGCTTGGAATCTGCACGGCTCAAGCTCAAGAAATACTTCGACAAATCAGCAGGAGAGTCTGAGTTCTACTACGCGGCTGCAGGTGCGAGGTTTCTGGATCTCTCATTGATTTCTACTGATTGTTTTGTTTTGCTACAGTTTTGGACCACCGTGTAAAGCACGACCTTTTTAACAAGCATCCAGAGCTGTTCTCAACAGCTTGGCGACAAGAAATGGATGGAAAATTCCGTTCAGCGTTGAATCGCTACGGGGCAGACACCTTCCCTGTACAGTCCACGGCTACCTCGATTTCACGGTCATCATCAACTGCAGAACTTTTCGAAGATGAAGATTTGCTGGGAATGCGCAATGATAGTGATGACTCGGCAGAAACAGCGGACCAGGAGTACGCGCGCTATCTCGCATATCGACTGAAGACAAACGTTGGGTCCCTTGAGTTCTGGAAAACCCATGCCTCCCACTTTCCTCGTATGGCAGCATATGCGCGTGACGTTCTAGCTATACCGGGTAGGTATTCCACCCATAAGCAAGGACCGTATTGACATCTTCCATTTTCTAGGTTCATCTGTTGCAGTCGAGCGAGCACTGAGTGTCGGTAGGGATGTCATTGGCCTCCATAGATACTCTATGGGTGCTGAGACAATCCGGATGCTTATGGTTTTTCGAGGAATCTTGATGTCGGAGGGGGCGGACAGAGAAGACTATATGCCTCGCAAGTAACGGTGATATTCCTATGATAATGGTATTGTACAGTGTGTAGGTTGGGCTTAATCTCCGTGCCTGAAATGGATTTTTGGTTGTCAACCCACGGAAATGGACTGGAATTTTTGGGTACACACCTGTATTCCCTTCAATATATCATCTTTTCTCTTCTACAACCCTTGCTACCGGTGTATTTTGGACGTTGGTGAGGGAGTGCAAGCAACGACGAGACTCAGAGCGACCTTGATGACGCGGCCTTCCATATTTGTAATCTATCCGCCGGATGGGCGGACGTCCGGCAGATGGTATCCGTGAGCTCCGGATTGAGCTCTAACAACCTCTCATCCGCGGATAGGATCCGCATCTGGACTCGATCCGATCCACTAGGAGCCCTACCTTTGCCCATAGGTTCAATGTCCTCCCAGTTCTTTCACAAGGCACGGAACTTTCAGATTACTGGCGGTACCTTCAACCAGGTTCAAGGAGATCAGTACAACAGCAACTATACGACAACAATTGTACAAGCGAATGAGAAGGAGCCTTCAGAATTTGATGAGGTGAGTAGATAATGTTCTGTGTTGAACGACAGAAATCTGACAATTGTCGTAGTATTTCAAGCTGAAGCTGGGCGGGATTTTCAAGCTGAGGGATGTTGGGTGTTCCGCGTACTCGCGACGAGGGGATGACAGGGAGGAAACGGAAGATGGGGAACCTCGGACTTGCAGGACAATCTGTACAGCGAGGGTACTGGAGCAGCCAGGGATGGTGTTTACAATGCTGCAGTATAGTGGGCCAGATGCACACAGAGTACGTCTGTTGATTCTCGAGCTCAAGAAACAATCTAATTCCCTTTTCAGGCTTTTCTAGAAGACTTTCGGACGCTATCGAGTACACTGTGCGTGCTATCCCTCCAACTCTAATTATTATGAAGGCTGAAATCACGCTAGGACGTCGAATGCATCGCAAATCTATGGTTACAGCAAGTCAAAGATTCCATCACTCCTATTGTACAACGGTATGTGGCAGTCACATGCTCTAGGTCGGGTTTTGCTGACCTTTTTACTGTAGATTTGGCACCGGTCCTGCAGTTGACGTTGAATGGGTTGGGTCTGATGTATCTCAGTAGTCTAGCTGTAAGTCGCCATTATAATATTTGGATGCACTTGAATGAACTGGTTTCAGGAGCAATTGGGTTGCAAAGACACCGACGAGTTATGGGTGGATACCGGGAGAGGAATTATCTGTCGTGGCCCACCAGGACCAGCCTTTCCCTCGTATTCTCTGAGGAACTGGTTTGGGGAGTCAGACGTGCCTTTGACGACAGAACTTCTTCAAAAAGATGTTTTGTTACGCTTCGCGGCGAGTCTAAAGTCGAAAAGAGTGGATTTCCACGTCATTCATTCAGATACTTTCCGATGGTCACAGATTAATGAACCTGTACGAGTATCCCAACCAACTGTCTTCTCAAAGTTGACAAACACGCCCATCGCTGTCGCGAATAATGCGTGGACAGGCCACGGCGATCTTTCAGAACGAAAAGTGCTGGATAATGGGCTGACCAGGTGAGTCCGAGGCAATCATTCACTCATTTATCTGACAACTTGAGTAGGTTCATACTCACTTACAACCCACGATATCTTTCGTTGTGGTGGAATGACACGGCACAACACGCTTGGATGTTGCAAGCTGCGAGAGTTTTTCACAATCGCGGGATCACTTTGGAGGATGACTTAAGCATGTATTGTGCGTTGTCAGGCTTGCATTCACTTTCCACCTGTTAACGGTTTACAGACCTTGTCTACCCTTGCGGTTCGTTGGAGTCTGACTTTGTTGAAAGCTCTGAAGCTCAACTCAAACAATCCCAACAACCAATCTACCTATTTGTTCGCCCACCTCCTTCCAACCTGAGCTATTGTGAAACTTCTTCCCTTCATTTCTGGTCCTTTCATGAAGATGGCTGCTTTCCTCTCTCACCTGATACCTGTCGCGGCCTCGGCCTTCCCACCAAGCTTGAATATGGCAGCGACTTTACCGCGTTCTCTTGGCCCAACGAAGATTACCAACGCGTACACCAATATCAACTCTACCGAGGCTTCGACCCTTTCACAACTGATTTCACTTGTCATCTTAGATATGAAAACATTTTTCAGCCCCTGAATGACTCAGATCGGTTCAAAATCCACCAAGGTTTGCTTCATCGTTCTCATCACTCTGACATTGTTTGACCTTAAATTCTATGGACAGAATATCCACCTGAAAGCAGACCCTCAACACCAGCATCCGAGATCCAAGAGTTGGAAGTCAAACCAGTCACAAGATCTGGAACCTCTGGAACTCGACTAGGCTCTACCAGCTTTTGGTCGCCCATATTCCTCCCGTTCCCCCTGGGAATTCCAAGCAAAACCACCACAATGGAGGCTCTTGACATGGACATTGACTGACTTTTTGTCCGACGTAGAGTCATGTTATGTATCCCTTTGCAGGCCGCGCAACTCAAATATCTGTTTCCCTCTCTCCAGTTACATCACCCCAAGTAGACAAGCCGCGTTCGCAGAGTTTGAGCGTGCTTTAGTTCATGTAGTCTGTGGTCTTATAGAATAGACACAAGTTTTCCACCTTCACTTCGGTTGAATTTTGAGGCCTCGTTGTTAGCTCCATGGTCTTTTTTGTCTGAGTTCCCCGTCGAGCCACTTGAACGTTGAACGTCTGCTCGTAGGCTCGAGACCGACAGGCGACGGCTAATTTGTACTCAAGGTGCTCGACGCAGAGGACTCTCACTAAATATATTCGTTCTGGCGTCGGCCCTCGGCTGGGTAGCATCAAATGGGTGCGGGACACAAGTAAGCATCTGTATAAAGTCGAAATTCGATGTTTAATCGATTAGTTAAGATCCTAAGAAGCTAAACACGACAGTCGTCTGGTCTGATAGTTAGTGACTAGTGGCCTGTCGGACGGAGAGATCTGAAGTCCTGCCGTGTCCTCCGTTTCCTGGTCCTCAATCAAACCTAAGTCGTCTCCTGACGCCCGAGTGACACTCGAACCCAAACTTTCTTTCTCTCCTAACAATACGCAGGGGGCGTGGATCCCTGAGTTTTCATACATTACCCTTAGTGTAACTCGATATCTACTCCGCCAGTACCCAGAGGACTCACGAGAAGCAGTTGCGGTGATCTCAAATCCGCAATTACCTCTGGCGCGCCGATAAACCCGTGCTGATTGAATTTCGTGCGGTAACTGGTGCTTGTCTCTAAGCTTCCAAGTCCAAACGGCAACGACTCTTCAACTTGATTCCCTCCTCAAATACACCCTGCACCGAGATCTCGTCCTTCATAAGCCATCGTGTTCGAATCTCGCGACTTCAGGACTGATCTGATTTTCGAGAACGAGGGTTCCCCGGCGATAGCGAAGGAGGTTCCCAAGGTATTCTAGGGAGAAGGTGGCTGAGATTGCTTGCGCGCAGCTAGAACTTGCTGGGACCGACTTGACCTTTCCCACATTCACTGTGTATGCACCTGGCGCCGGCAAAGCGAGAGGCGTATCCCCCCTCCCTAGAGGATGACCGTGTCTAAATTCCGCGTACAGAATGAATACGTCTGCGTTATGCCCATTGTTGAACAGTGTAGATGTCCTGTGGATTATGAAGATGGATCCCAAGGTAAACCGCTGCTTCAAAACTGGCCGAGGGGGGACGTACATCGAAGATGAGGCTGCGACAATATCGCGACGAGCAAGAGCGAAGCTGCTGCCTACCCAAGGAGAGTGGAAAAAGCGCGTTATTTGAGAAACCTACAAAGGTACTAGTGGGTCAATAAGGTACGTGAACTCTTGAGAGGTGTTATGATTTCCGAGACGAGTATGGGATGGGTACATCCGTAATTCAGTCCCCAGACCAGTGCTCAGCGTATGGTGGTATGCACCAGCCGGAATCAGCATTGATTCTCCTTCGTCGAGGGGTCAGACGAATGGTAGAGTTTGTCCGCGGCTTAAGCACGAGTAGAGATTGAGATGAGCTTGCGCTGTGACCCGAAATCGGGTTGAGGACGTACCTTCGATATCAAGATACGCGTAGCCGCGTGTAAACATCCACAAGATATCATACGGTTCAATTACCCTGCAGAAATGGTGTCAGTTTCAGCTTGCGAGAGAGACGTAGATAACTAGACTGACCTCTCCTTCGTTGCCTTCACTCTCGATAAGGAGATTGTACAGGAACAAACAGGGATTTGAGTACTCACCTCGACTGTCTCGGTAGCCGGTACATCAAATCTCAGCACCTCACCCTACCATGGGAATCCAAGCTCTTTGGAGATCGTTCCGAATTGCTCTTCGAGCGACCGTGATGAGTGCTGCTTGGGATAGAGTTGATACTTGAGAGCTTGGAGGGTCTCGTGGGAAGCGGGTCGTGGGGTAGCAGAACCGTCGACGTCTGAAGGGCTAAGGTCGCCCGATAGTTTACTGTGATAGTGAGCACGCATTGTGAGGTGGGATTGTTGGTGCAAAGGTGTTCCTTGACACGGGGTATTTGTATCAAGAGTCGTTTCGGTAAGTTGCCTCGTAGTGCAGGAACATATTCGTGAGGGACGTGGCGAAACATGAACACGTTCGGAGCACGCGCAGAACCGAACAGTCAACCTTTGCGCAAGGTGTTGGTGGTATGCCTGCCAAACCGATGTCGAGCGGCCGACGCGCTGACTCTCCATAAGCCCCAGGGTACCAGCCTGTGCTGGCCAAGAAGCGATGCCAGTCTCCGAATGTTTGGAACGTGTTCAGACCAACGGAGCAGATGACGAACATGTCACAAGAAATTAGGCATACACACCGAAAATGCCTGACATTCAAAAAATATGTACTCGGAATATCATGTTGCCTTCGACTTGGAATTCCAGAAACAATCTTGTGCGGCAGAAAATCAGAGTTTTCTTAGTTCGCGAGGTTGACTTGGTTTCGCAGTCTCGAGGATCTATGTGGCATGGACAAATAGTTCAGAGTGGCGAGCCCATGACACGAGCAGTATAGAGTGATGCATCGGCCTCCATTTCGAGTACTGCTTGATCAGTCTTTGGAAGAATTTCGTTCCGATGTGCTCACTGTTCAGTGCAACGTCCTGTAGCTGGTAGTGAAAGGTCAAGCGTACAATGCGGGCCGAGATAGGCCGCCGGGATGTGTCTACTGTGTGCCTGCCGGCTCTAGCTGGCCTTCTTCCACTAGCTTCCACTTCGCCGCAGCCTACCACAGCTCTCAGGTCTCCTCACAAGCGCCACTACGACTTCTTGCATTCTCAACGGTATATTCAGGAAGAATTTGAATACTTCTGCGAGCTTCTGGGTCGTGCTGTGGAGATGGTCAATGTTACATGCAAGAGGCTGCGAACGCCAAACGAGCTCTCAGCGATATCTCCAAGCTGACACCTCTCGATTGTATCACTGTACTTACATCTTGATGGAATCTACCCAAAACAACGGACAACTTTTTGGTCATGGCTCTGGGACAGCGACCCCACAACCACTGCCACTGCCACCGACGTTGCCCTCTCTTCCTGCGGATGATAGCGACCTCGACCGAGATCAAAGCCCCATGATATATTCGCCACGAGCTGGGGCATCCTACTTCTCTACTGTACCTCTCATCCCTCACGACCCAAAGTATTACATCGACGAAAAGATGGTCATTCCTCATGTGAGTTCACGGCGCGTTCTTCTCACCTCATACTCACGTTTCGTTGATCGTTGTCTGTCAGGTGGATAATACCCTTTTCAGAGCTCATCGTCACCTCCTTCGGCATGAATCTGAAGTTTTCGAGCACGTGTTCGACTCTCCTCAGCCCGCGGAAGGCACAGAAGGTGACTCGGACGATAATGCAATAGTGATCCCAGAAGTCACCCGAGCAGAATTCACCACTCTAATGAATTATTTCTACGAAGGATGCGGTCATCCCTGTCTTGGTCTAACATTGTCTATTGAGATAGCTCTCTACCAGGTCGTTCTCCAAAGATAAATCTGGACAAGAAACGCCTCGCGAGGAGGACATCAATTTGCTCTCGATTGCAACTCGCTTCGTCTGCATCGAGGCTCGACAGAAAGCGATTATAGGTATCGAAAGCTGTGGCCTCGACCCAATCCAAAAACTGGTCTTTGCCGATATGTATGACATCCCCTAATGGCTCATGCCTTCTTACGTCGTCGAATTGTACAAACGCGACAGTCCCCTTACCCCTGACAAGGCGCTTTGGATCGGTGCTGAGAAGGCTATGTTGATTGGAAAGGCTCGGGAAATCGTTCGGAACTCTCTAGAAACTCGACAGATGTCCGGCTGGGGCAGTGGGGTAGCTTTGGCCGTGTGGGGTATTTCAACAGCCGAGAGTGGAGAAAATCATAAACGAGGCTCTTATATGGAATATCCAGCCTCCTCCTCCAAGCCCCGCGTTACCATATGAAGAAGCAAACAAAATGGACCTTGCATCTACGGGCGCAGTACGTGTCGAGTCAACATCTCATTCGCTTTTTCCTCGCTCATGTCTCTTTCTATATCTCAAGGCCCGGAAGTGGGGCGCAACGAAGAAGAAGGCAAGCCCCCCCAAAAAGAAGAGGAGTAGAAATCAGGTCTGGTAGGGCCGCTCAGGATCGCGGATGATGAAGAATCGGATTAGACCCGATTGTACGTAGTATTATCGCTTTGCTCGTGAAGAAGCTAGTTTGGGATTTACCTAAAATCACATTCGCTGGACAAGAGTCATAAGACAGTCAGAATGCAAGGAAACCCTCTTCTGTCGAAGGCGGGGACCACTAGCGATTGCACAGGCTACGGAGCTCTGAAGATCCGAAATGGACCACCACAGGTTAGTAACCTCTAGGACTACTAGTGCAAAGTTACTGCAGGTCAGATTACTTCACCAGAATTACTCTGACTTCTGGCCAACGGTCGCAATCCTAACGATATATGGAAATACCCTGATGCATCTGGGTCGTGCCACTGCGGGTAAGCTTAAAGCTCCATATAAGACGCCGTGAGCTTCAAACAAAAGCCTCATCGCCCTGTCCAGCTCTCTCGGTGTAAAACTCGATGGAATCTATCCAAATCAGCGAACCCCCTACAGGCCTTCAAGGCACTCGGGCGGCAACACCAAATTTGCCGTCACCGTCGCCGTCGTTCTCTTCTCTTACTTCGAACGATTGTGGCCTCGATAGAGATCGGAGCTCAACAATATACTCACCCCGAACAGAGACGTCCTGCTCCTCGACTGCACCATCTACCCCTCGTGATTCAAAGTACTACATCAAAGAAAAAATGGTCATCTTACATGTGGGTTTCGAACCACTCTTTCTCTAATATACATCTCGTACTCACATCGAATTCACCGTGTCTTCCAGGTAGATAATACTCTATTCAGAGCTCACCGTCACCTCCTTCAGCGCGAATCTGACGTCTTCGAGCACATGTTCGACTCTCCTCAGCCTGCTGAAGGTGCCGAGGGCGATTCAGACGAGAATCCAATCGCGATTCCGGATGTCACCCGAGCGGAATTCACCTCTTTCATGGATTACCTATACGAAGGGTGCAGCAAAATTCCTACTCGCCGTGTCCAAGTCATCAGTTCATTGACATAGCTCCAGGTCATTCTTCAAAACCAAATCCGAACAACACAAGACGTCTCGCGAGGAGTACATCGACCTACTCTCGATCGCCACTCGCTTTGTGTGTACCGAGGCTCGGCAAAAAGCCATTCTCGGGATCGAAAGTTACAGCCTCGACCCAATTGAAAAACTTGTCCTCGCTGACACCTACGATATCCCCAAATGGCTCATGCCTTCCTACGTCGAATTGTGCAAACGCGACGATCCCCTTACTCCCGATGAGGCCCTTTGGATTGGTGCCGAGAAAGCCATGTCGATTGCGAAGGCTCGGGAGATTATTCGAAGTTCCCCGGAAACTCGACAGATGTCTGGTTGGGTGAGTGGGACGACTTGGCCGAGTGGGGTGTTCCAGGATTGGAGGGTGGAGAGGATCATGAACGAGGTTTTGTTGTGGGATGTTCGGCCTGATCCAATTTTGAGCCCGGTGTTACCGCGTCAAGCAAAGAAGGTGGATCTTGTATCTAAAGGAGCAGTACGTGTCGGAGCCTACGTTCGATTCGCTTCTTTTCCCTTACTAATCCATCTCTTTCATATATCTCAAGGCCCGGAAGTGGGGGGTAAAGAAGAATCGGAGGAGATGACATACCTAGTCGCGTAACTTTGCTTTGGAACCTACATTTCGAGTACGGTAATTGCCTATCTCTCATATGCCTTTTCTGCCATCTAATGTCGCCAAAACTTTAGCTTGAGATTGGTTGAGGCGTAAAAACGTACACATACACACCCTAGCTGGCCAGTACTACAGCAGATTCATTATTCATCGCGTTCTTGAATCCTGGTTCCAGGTGCCACGGCTTCGCTGATTTTGTGACGAGGCTCCAATAGCCCATTCAGACGGAGTTTTTGTATTGTATACTTCCATTCTGTTGACAAATGTGAGATCTAGAGGGTGTTCAACTTGGTTGTTGGCGTCGCGGTGGTCGTGGCTTGAGCGAGAACCTCGTCATTGGCGGGCGCTTATTGAGGCCCTCCGGAGTTTTGTCCAGGCCCCGGGCCGACAGCTCTTCTCTTTGTAAACCTCGATGTTCAACTCTCCCTGAAACACGTTTGACGACCACGCAGCCTAGCATCACACCTCAAGTTTTTCGCATTCTTGTAAGGCGTTGTTGTGATTCCCCACTGCGCCCGATCTACTCGAATCCGTATCGCCAAGGACAAGGGTCGTGCAATATTGCGGATCTGGGGCGGCGAAGGTCCTCATTGGGTACTATTGCTGTTGTACATCGTGAAATGTTGACCACAGCATCTCGATGACTTGCCTTATTCCTTGACCATCACCTTCTCCCCTCTATCGTAACCCTTTTACCCGCGGGCTTCATGTTCTCCCAGCTCTTTCACAAGGCTAGGAACTTTCGAATCACTGGCGGTACCTTCAACCAGGTTCAAGGAGATCAGTACAACAACAACAACTATACGACAACAATCGTACAAGCGAAGGAGGACGTACCTTCAGAATTTGATGAGGTGAGCGGATAACGTTCTGCGTTGAACGACAGGAATCTAACGATTGTCGTAGTATTTCAAGCTGAAGCTGGGTGGGATTTTCAAGCTGAGGGATGTTGGGTATTCCGCGTACCCACGATGGTTGGACAACATGGATGAAGAGTGGTGGAAAGATATGTATGGGCTGCGGGCCGATAGGACAATCTGTACAGCAAAGGTGCTGGAACAGCCGGGAACGGTGTTTACAATGCTGCAGTATAGTGGACCAGATGCACAGAAAGTATGCCTATCGATTTTTGGGCTCAATGGACAGTCTAACTCCCTTTTCAGGCTTTCTTGGAAGACTTTCGGATGCTATCGAGTACACTGTGCGTACTATCCCTCCAACTCTCATTATCATGAACGCTGAAATCACGCTAGGACTTCAAATGCATCGCAAATCTATGGTTACAGCAAGTCGTCTATCCCATCGCTCATATTGTACAACGGTACGTGGCAGTCGCCTGTTCTAGGTTGGGTTTTGTTGACCTTTTTACTGTAGATTTGGCACCGGCTTCGCAGTTGAAGGGCGATATAGGGGATTTGGACAGATGGTATCTCAGCAGAGTAGTTGTAAGTAACCATTGTACTAACTGGAAACACATGAATGAACTGGTTTTAGACGCAATTGGGTTGCCGGGACGATGACGAGTTGTGGGTAGATAATGGGAGAGGAATTTTCTGTCGTGGTCCACCAGGACCAGCCGTTGACGATGACTTCCCATACGTAGTATGGCGCTGGTTTGGGGATTCAGACGCGCCTTTGACAACAGATCTTCTTCAAAGAGATGTCTTGCTACGCTTCGCAGCGAGTCTAAAGTCGAAGGAAGTGGATCGCTACGTCATTGAGGATACTGCTCTCCGCTCGTCACAGATCCGAATCGATGGACCTGCACGAGTCTACCAACCAACTGTCATCTCAAAGTTGACAAACACGCCCATCGCCGTCGCACACAGCGCCAATGCCTGGGAGAGCATCAACAGCTATCTTTCAGATCGAAAAGTGCTGGATAATGGGCTGACCAGGCGAGTCTAAGGCAATCATTCACTTGTTCATCTGACAACTTGAGTAGATTCACACTCGCCCCCAACTCAGGATATCTTTGGTTGGAGTGGAATTGGACAATAAAACACGCCTGGATGTCGCAGGCTTGGAGAGTTTTTCACAATTGCGGGATCCCTTCAGAGGACGACTTGAGCATTTATCGTGCGTTGTCAGGCTTGCATTCCCTTTCCACCAGCTGACGGTTCACAGACCTTGTCTCCCCTTGGGCTACGCTGTCTGGCTTTATATACGACTCTGAAGCCCTACGCAAACGACAATCACAACAACCAATCTACCTATTTGTTCGTCCACCTCCTTCCGACCTGAGCAATCGCGAAACTTCTTCCCTTCGTCACTGGTCCTTTCACGAAGACGGCCGCTTTCCTCTCTCACCCGATACCTGTCGGGGCCTCGGCCTTCCCAACGAGCTTATGTATTACAGATTCTATACCGCGACCTCTTGGTCCAACGAAGATTACCTACGCACACACCAATATCAACGCCACCGAGGCTTCGACCCTTCCGCTACCGATTTCGCTGGTCATCTCGGATATGATGAAATCCTTTTCCGGCCTGTAAATGACTCGGATCGATTTGAGATTTACCAAGGTTTGCTTCATCATCCTCATCTATCTCACATTGCCTGACCTTTCTCCAAATATGTTGGCAGAATTTCCACCCGAAAGTAGACCTCCGACGCCAACATCTGACATTTCCAAAGAGAGTGAAGATTTTACTCCAATCGAGCCAATTCTAGGATTTACAACTTCCGGAACTCAACTCGGTCATGACTCAAATACCTCCTCAGTTCTTCAGATACTGCACAAGTAAACGAGGCACGTCCGACGCTGAGGTTTGGCGCGTTGTAGGAGCTTCCGCTGTAATATATAGTCTAATTCTTTATCTCCAGTGTAGTGCTTATTTAATGGTTCTTGATCTTTCTGCCATTGTTCTACCTTGAATGCGGCTGATCCCGATGCCTTTTCGTAGATGGATCCGTGGTTATACCTGTCCGATTCGTCGTTACACGGTCCGGGACATTTGTATAGTTGAAGTCCCTCGTTGAACCACTCGAACTTCTACTCGCATTCTCGCTCGACCCCACGGCGTACTCCACGCGGGGGATTCTCACTAGTTGAGTACATTCATTCTGGTGTCGGCCCTCTGCTGGGTGGCAGCATCACGTAGATGCAGGACACAAGTGAGCATGTATATAAACATCAACGTTCGATTGATTGGTTACGAATCTCGACATGGGAGTCGGTGAGTAGTCTGAGTGGCCTGTTGGACGGAGAGATTTGGAGGTCCTCCTGCGTCCTCCGTTACCTGGTCCTCGATCAATTCCAGGTTATCTCGAGTGCCAACTAAACTCTGATCTTTCCTTTTCTCCTGACAACCCATAGGGAATGTGGAACCCTGATTGTCAACACACTGCCCCTAGCGTAACTTCTCTCGGCGAAGGCGGTTGCGGTGACCCAAGCCCCCGAAATCGACTCTCCGCTAGCAGAATTTCGTGCGGTCACTAGTAGGTTTTCATTAACCGTTCCGAGTCCGATCGCCAAAGCCCTACCCATTGATATCACAACCCGAAACGCAATCTCTTCGTCCACAACCCATAATCAGTGCTCAAAGATCGAAACTTCAGAGTCAATCTGACCTTCGAGTGCTCCTTGGAAGGTGACCTAGGGGCGAGTCAGTCCTAATATGAGGTGACTGAGGCTTCCGATCCCAGAACTTGTGGCTCATAGCTTGACAGGCGTGGACTTGACCTTTCCCGCTTTTGCTACTTGCCTAGCGCCGGCAGAAGATTACCAGTCCAACCGGAGGTGTGTCGTCCCTTCCCTAGCATGGGATGACCGTATCCAAACTCTGCGTACGGCTCCGACATATCGTCGTTCTGCCTGTTGTTGCCACTCCTGTTGAACATGAATGTTCTTTTGAAAAATAAAATGATTCCCACGTCGACTCGTGCCTGGTCGGATGTACTTTGAGAACCATGCTTGGACTCCGGAAAGATAAATAAAGCGTTTTAGAGATCCAGAAGGAAATGTTGAACGGCGTCGTGATAATCATGGTTTGAGCTAGAAGGGTGGGCGCTTACTGACTGCTTCAGAATTTTCGTTCGGGCTTCGGGCCGACATTCTCTTCCCACAACTTCCATGTTCAAGTCACCTACGCGAAACCTGTTTTGTCGAATACGCAGCGTAGCGCCTCATCAAAAGTCTGTTGCATCCCAGTAACGCGGAACGAAGACCTATGAGAACTCGTATCGGTAAAGGGATAGGTTGTCCAACACTGCGGGTCTGGTGTAGCGAAGGTCCCAATTTGGTGTTGCTGTTCCGCACCGTGATATGTTGAATACAGCACCCGGGTGACTTGCCCTGTGTCTTGGCCTTCTCCCCTCTACCAAAACCCTTTGCTCACAGGAACGATGTTCTCCCAGTTTCTCCACAAGGCCAGGAACTTTCAAATCACTGGCAGTACCTTCAACCAGGTTCAAGGAGATCAATACAACAGCAACTATACAACAACAATTGTACAAGCGAAGGAGGAGGAGCCTTCAGAATTCGACGAGGTGAGTTGATAACGTTCTGTGTCGAACGACAGGAATCTAACGATTGTCCTAGTATTTCAAGGTGAAGCTCGGTGGGATTTTCAAGCTGAGGGATGTTGGGTCTTCTGCCTATCCGCGACGATGGGACAATGGGGATAGATACTGGCCAGAACAGGGGAAACCTCGGTCTGACAAGACGATCTGTACGGCGAGGGTGCTAGAGCAGCCGGGGATGGTGTTTACGATACTGCAGTATAGTGGACCAGATGCACACCGAGTACGGCGTACGCCTAACGATTCTCGAGCTCAAGAAACGGTCTAAATCCCTTTCCAGGCTTTTTTAAAAGACTTTCGGATGCTATCGAATACAGTGTGCGTACTATCCCTCCAATTCTCATTATCATGGGCGCTGAAATTACGCTAGGACATCGAATGCGTCACAAATCTATGGCTACAGCAAGTCATCTATCCCCTCACTCATATTATACAACGGTACTACGTGCTTGCATAGTCCAGGTCGGGCTTCACTCATTTTTCTTTACTGTAGATTTGGTACCGGCCTTGCAGTTGGCATTGAATGGGATTATAGGAACGCTGGGTCTGATGTATCTCGGTAATATAGTTGTAAGTGGCTATTGTAACATTCGGAAACATCTGAATGAACTCGTCTTAGATGCAATTGGGTTGCAATAACATCGATGAATTGTGGATAGATACCGGGAGAGAAATGTTCTGTCGTGGTCCACCAGGACCAGCCTTTTACACCCGATACTATTGGTACTGGTTTGGGGATTCGGAGTTGCCTTTGACAGCAGAACTTGTTCGAAGCGATGTTTTGCCACGCTTCGCGGCGAGTCTAAAGTCGAAGGAAGTGGATCGCTGCATCAATGACTCACATGTCCAGCAAGCGTCAGACGTCGATGCGCGTCTAGTACGACTCCGAGTCTCCCAACCAGCTGTCATTTCGGCGTTGACAAATACGCCCATTGCTGTCGCAACCAACAATGCCTGGAAGAGCGGCCCGTTCGACGATCTTTTGGATCGAAAAGTGCTGGAAAACGGACTGACCAGGTGCGCTGAAAGCAACAATTCACTTGTTTATCTGACCAGTCAAGTAGATTTACACTTAATGGCTCACCCCGGTATATCGCATTGAGGTGGAACGAAAATGTGGATGATGCCTGGATGTCGCAAGCTTGGAGCATTTTCCACGATCGCGGAGTCACTTTGGAGGATGATTTGAGCCTTTACTGTGCGTTGTCAGGCTTTGCATTCCCTTTCCGCCTGCTAACGCTTTCCAGACCTTGTCTACCCATGGGCTTGGTTGCGGGTCAGCGACTTTTGGCATGAATCTGAAGCTGAACACAAACAACAATCGCAACAGCCGATCTACCTCTTTGTTCGTTTGCCTCCTTCCGACCTGCAGGATTGCGAAACTTCTTCCCTTCATTACTGGTCCTTTGACGAAGACGGCCGCTCTCCTCTTCCACCCGATACCTGTCACGGCCTCGGCCTTCCCAACGAGCTCAAGTGTGAGAGCAACTTTAGGGCGATCTGTTGGACCAACGAACACTACCAGAACATACACCAATATCAAGTCCTCCGAGGCTTCGACCCCTCTACTACCGATTTTGCTCGTCATATCCGAGTCGGATATGAATATGATGATATTCTTTTTCAGCCTGCAAATGACTCAGATCGGTTTCAAATCCATCAAGGTTTGCTTCATCGTTCTCATCACTCTGACATTGCCTGTCTGACCTTCTCCAATTCATTGGCAGGACCTCCGCCTGAAAGTAGACCTTCAACACTGATATCCGACATTGAGGACATTGAGGACAGTGAAGAATTCGCTTTGTTCGAACCAATCCTAAGATCTGCGGCCACTGGAACTCGACCAGGCTCTACTAGCTTTTGGTCGCCTGTGTTCCTCCCATCAGCCACGGAGGTCTTAAGTGAACTGGCCACTACGATGGAAACACTCAACTTGGACGTCGATTAACATCCTGTTCAAGGTAAAATTCTTTGTTCTGTATCTCTGCAGGCTGCAAGACTCACATACCTCCTCAATTCAGTCACTTTACAAGTAAACAAGGCGCGTCCGCTAAGGTTTGGCGCGTTGTCGGAGCTTTCACTGTAGTATATGTAGTTTGACATTCTGTAGTACCTAAATAATGGATCCCGACGTTTCTACCTTGTTCATGGAACCCGCATTCCAGCATACGGAATGCAATGTTTTGTTCTACACTATGAGGGCCTCTGAGTCAAGTTACATGAGCAAGTGCTAATGTCCTTCTTGAGTTGTCAGCGAGAAAAGTGGCGCGAGACCGAGGAGCGCTTGTCGAAATCAGTTCCTGCTCGGAAGATCTCCGCACTCCTCTCCCGAATATTTATCTATCTTCGTGACAATCAGGCTGAAGATTCCGTTCTTCTTTTCGTCCCATATAACCCGCCCCCGGTGGTCAACCGGAATGTTCCCCTGCCCGGACGAACGAATGGCCTCTAACGTAGGATAGTGACATTTTCTGTATAATAACGCCCGCTCCCTCTCCCAGAATTCGATCGCGCGTTGAATTACCGGATCTTTGCTCAGCCTTGGAGGAACGTATTCGTGCATGTTAACCCCCCACCTGGCAGAGAGTCATTGGATCGCGGTCAGCTACATAGAATGTTGCACTTACTCAGCCTCGAACTGTCTTGCTACGTCCTCGCGAGAAACACCGGCCCGTAGAGCAGACTGCTCGTAGAATTCCCATATCACCCTGATTGCCGGTGTGTCCGCGATCTTTCGTTGCTCCTCCTCCACGACGCGATAAGGCAAGTTTTTGGCGAATCTATTGAAAATGGTCTGTATCAATACGGGGAGAGGGAGCATTGAGTTTGTGTACAAGACCAAAGGGTGTGTGAGCGACATACTGTGTAGTGTATTCCATCGTGAGCGTTCGGGGTGATCCCAAAGTTATATCGACCCCTCCCATAGATGATGAGTTGACGAGTACTTTCTTTCCTGTACTTCAACTGCGCAGCGATCGCATTGCTGGGGATCACCGGTTGAGGTAGACTTTGATATTCCTCGGAACCAGTTACATGTTCTGCTTTGAGATCATATGCATCGTAAAGGAGGATATCTGGGAAAGCAGGAAATTGGCTGATTGCGTTGAACATGTATGTGAAGCTCGAAACCACATCGAAGGTTCCTCGAGGTCCGCGACAATTAGGAGGTTTCACTGAACTTGAGTAATGGTCGACTATTTCTTCTAAGCCCTCCAGCAGCGCTAAGCGCGAATCAAGATTTGAGGAATCGTTTTTCATCTTAGAGACGTGACTCGACTCCAAATCGTTTACAGCCATAAGCTGCTTCAGTCGTTTTGTTGACAAGGCCCACTGGTGTTGTTCTTTGAGTTTGGCCAGAACTTTTGGTCGCCCGAGGTCTGGCTCCCTTCCACGCAGAGCTTTCACAGCTTCGACAACTTCCTCGTCCGAAGGTACGACGGCCATTGGGGTGCTTTTAGGTTGAGTGGCGAAGAGAGATGGAGGTCGAGGTTCAAAGACAGTGCGCGATCATGTGACTGGGCGCTTCTTGTATGTACGTTGTTCCGGGCCGAACGTAGATGCTCTTCATTCGGAACACCCACCAGCGACGTCGAACATCTTTCCATAACATTCTAAGCTCTCAATTCTATGGCTTGCTCCCTCGGAAATTCAACGCACGAGTTTTTGGGATATGCGAATGAGGGCGGTCGTCACACAGGGACTATCATGGCACCAGGGAATCAGAATCTTCGAATCTTGATATCAATCCGTCTGGATGCCAAAACTACAGTGCTTCATATCCATAACAGCGATAGTATGATACCGTCGGCTCGGTAGCGCTTGTTGTGAAGTTTTGGCATAGACACAGCGGGATTACCAGCGGGAATCTGTGGACATTGACCATAGCGTTATTGAACGCACCTGGGCGATCTGCCTTATCTCTCTACCACCACCTACCCTTATTCGAGCTAACTCTTCACATGGACATGGGATCCTGGAACTCGATCTCCGAATTTCTTCGAAACGCAACGAATTGTACGGTGGTGGGTGGTCATTTCAGTCATGTCGAGAGGGACCAATACAATTACAATACCCCAACCACAATTAATCATGAACGAAGGAAGCCGTTTTCAGAAGACGTGGGTAGGGATAGTCCTCTCTGAAGTCAAGTTCTGAACGTTGGTATAGTTTTACCGCGTGAAGCGCGGTGCGATTGCCAAGTTCAGAGATATCTACTGCTATGCTTATCCCCGGCGTTGGGATGACGGAGATCGAGAGGTGTGGGAGGGGTACGACCTCGAGCTGATAGGATAGTTTCTGCGGCAAAGATGTTGAAGGAACGAGGCAAGGTCTTTACCGTGGTACAGTATAGTGGACCAGAGGCACGAAAGGTACTTTGAACCAGCTATTCTCATGATCGCCGAAAGCTGACTGCCTGCGCTGCTCGAGGCTTTTGAAGATGATTTTTAGACGTTATCAGGTTCATTGTGCGTTTTGAGTCACAGGTCTCTGATGTTTCGGATGATCAAGTTGCTCCAGGACCTCAGATGTGACGCAAGTATACGGCTACAACCAGTCAGACCTGCCATCGCTCATATTATACAACGGTGCGTGATTGGTTGGTTAGACATGTGGGTTGAGTTTCACTGGTGTTCCGCTGCAGAATTGGTACCGGTCGCGCACTTGAAGGAGAAGATGGGGCTTTTGGGTCGGAAGTATCTCCACAGTTTGCATGTAGGTTTTCGGTGCGATATCTAGACACAGTTGAGTCAAGTCTTGATGGCAACGGCTGGGTTGCAAGACAACAAAAGAACTGTGGATGGATACTGGGAGAGGATTGTTCTGTCGTGGTCCACTGGGGCCAAATGCACGTCTCTGGTGGTGCGACTTTGGCGCTGAGGACCTGCCGTTGACTGTTGAACTTCTCCGGGAAAATGTTCTATTGCGCTACCTGGCGAGTTGCAAGTCAAAGGAAGTTGATCGTGCCATCGTCATGGAAGCACTGTATACGGGTTTACGGATTCGCGTCCAACCTCAGCCGACTGTGATCTCGTCATCGATGTTGAAAAACACCCTCGTTGCTGTTGCAAATAATGTCTGGAAGGACAACAGGAGTAGACTTCTAGGTCGGAAATTGCTGGCAAATGGGCTGACAAGGTGTGTGTGTGGCTGATTATCTGCTTATTTATCTCATATCTCAAGCAGATTCCGACTCGCAGGTGATTGATATCTCTCGTTGGGGTGGAATCCAGGTGCGGAGGAGGCTTGGCTGTCGCGAGCATGGAGCTCGTGCAATCTCTTTGGAGGATGATTTGAGTGATTACAGTACGAGATCCTTCCACTCCACAAGTCGTACCTACTAACATTCTCCAGAGATTGTGTGGCGTCGCGCTTCGTTGTGTGGGCATCTTCCAGCCTTTGAAGCCCAGCGCAGACTGCGTTGTCGACAACCGATCTACCTATTTGTCCGACCCCCTCCTCATGACCTTGGCAATTGCGACACCTCTTCCCTCCATCACTGGTCTTTTCACGAAGACGGCCAGTCTCCTCTCTCATCTAGTATCTGTCATGACCTCGGCCTTCCAATTGAGCTCAAGTTCAGTTTTGCTTTTGGTCCAACAACGACTACAGACGGTTACACGAATATCAACTTCTCCGAGGATTCGACCGATTTTGCTCGACACCTCGGGTTTGATAATACTTACCAACCTCTGAACGACTCGGATCGGTTCAAACAGGTCCAACAAGGCTTGTTTGATCAATCCTTTCCGGCCTGCTCAGTCTAATGTTCTCGTTTGCGGAACCTGTAATCCCCGGAAATCACTGACTTGGCGCCGTAGGGCAAGATTCCTAGTTCGCTTTGCCGGCTTCCTGTCTGCTTTATTCTCGTCGCTCTCGTTCACGATTACGAACGATTTAGATATCTTTAACGTTGGATTTCAATCTGGAGGGCTGTACTGGCAATGACCGATATCTGTGATTAGAACATCGACCTCATCGGTATCGAACGAGAACCTAGTCTATAGTAATACATCGTGTGGTCGTTTCCCTTGCACTAACCTCGTTGGGTGTTCGATTTCCCCATAACCGCTTTCATATGATGTATATTTACAGCTGATGCTATCGAATAAGCACTACTCGTACACAGACCACGTCGAATGTCAGCATTAGAAACTTCGTATACTTCTGTCTGCCATGCCTTGCTGAGACTCGTTTAGGAAATCTGATTTTCTGTAGGTTTAATGGACGTCGCGAGAAGGATGTGGACAAGGCAAGTCGCTGAATGCAGAAGAAGCCGAAAGTACATCTGGCATACCATAACACCAAAGTTTCGAGCCTGCACTCGTGGTCTGTAGTCGGCACCGGGCGACGAGTGGCGGAACGTACAAGATGATTCCTATTGGGACGCTACAGAATACAATGCTCCCTCCGGGTATGTGTTAAAAAACCCGTTCCCATCGTCGAACGGCGTCACGATAACGCCCGTGCCAAAGCACTTGTAGCCGTCGCCAACATACTCTCCTCTGTATTTACTGGTGTGGCCGTTTGAGTTGCAATTGTCGTGCCGGTTGGGGTTGGGGTTGGGCTTTGGTCTCCCCCAATCTTCACGTAATAGCTGAAGAAAAGCACTTGGAAAGACAGTGCGACTCCTGCATGTAATACGGCAATTCCGACAATAAATAGGCGCGTAGCTTTAGCTTCGGCCTTTGCCTCTGTCAATGATTTGTTTCAGATTTGCATCTAAACGACGCACCGAAGCCAGGATGGGGTATACATTCCGCACTAGGAAGAAGCCTGAAGATGCGAAAGCGGCGGCGGAGAAGATCCACCGAACCAGCGGGAAAGGTTGAACGTTGATGATCTTTGAAGTAGCACTAAGCAAGGCGCTATACTCGTAATGATGCGAAGTCGACGTACCGAGACTGGGATCCATACGAACATAGCATAACCCCAGATGGCGACGGCTTCAACGATGCTCCATTCGCCTACCCCAAGGTACCGCAAAGCAAGCCACAGGAGTATAGGAACCGCGATTCCATATGCGTACACTAACCCGACGGCAGTAGACAGCAGACTGAAACTATAGTCGTACTGGTTGTCGGGATCAGAGAGGTAACTTGACACAGATGCGGCAAAGCTGGAGGACAAAAATAATGTAAAGATGAGGGTAGTCAACGTCCAAAAAGGGCCATAGAGATCGGGAGGATTTAGATGCGATGAGAAATAATCCGTCAACGTTGGGTTTAAGGTCGAGTAGCACCGTGTGAGTACCTGTTGCAGTCAGTATATGGACCCCGTGAAGGCAAGCTAGCTCACAGTTTTGGTGTCAATGTCAAAATAAGGTTGGTAGTAGTCCACTGTCCAGAATCCACCGCTTCTCTGGTTGTGAGGTTGGTCCTGAAGATAGCCTAAAGTCGTGCATAAGGCTCTGTCAAAGACTGACGTGTCGGGTTCACACTCACCTCTGTCCGCATTCCCTACGCCAGGTGCTCCTCCGGCATTGGGGTCTGCTCCTAGAAACGCTGTTCGCGTCGAAAATCATTCATCCTGCCTCTCATTCGAGGATCTGGGAAATGTACATTTGAACTGCAAACCCTCTGCACCCTCCTCCAAACGCTGGAAATCAACGTCGTGAGCTTCGAAAGAGATTGATAAGACGAGGCACTCACATCGTCTGCCTCGACTGCGACATAAGCCATAATTTTTTCGAGTGCCTACGTTTGTACTGTTGCCGATGGTGGAGGTAATGAGACAAGAATTCAACGCGACTATGCCGGACCGTACTCGGTCAATGCCGCAAGCGTTGTCCGCAAGGCTTTCATGTCCCCCTTAATTCCTCCATGCTACCTGTCTATCTATTTCTATTTCTGTTTCACTCATTCCCCATGTTGCCGACCGGAGAAATTTTGGCGACAGGTGTACCAGGGCAAATTTGCTGCCAGGGCCAGCTCACTACGTTCGAGTAACACCAATTTTCGTTTTCATAGAGTTGATCCGGCATCGATGGACTCGCTAGTTAACTCCTACACCCACCCGGGAGTTTGGTCACCCAACTTATCCCTTTGCATTGTGGCTTGAAAGGGTTCTTTCATCAGACAATTCCCTTTGTTCGTAAATGGCGGATAGTGACCTTTCTTCTGAAGATATAAAAAGGACGCCAAGTTCTTCGGCGGCTGTAGCCATCGAAGAATACAGTGAAATGGAGGACACCCAAGATTGGATAGCCATAGGCCCTCAAAATCGCAATTCAGGCGCGTTCCATCTCTCTTCTATGATCGCAGCTCACACACTCATCGTTTTTCGGCTCCAGTGTCGCAGGATGTGGGCGTACCGAACAATGGCCACAGTCCCAACCCTCCTACTTTCGTGGAGTCTCAATTCGATATCATCTTGCGTCGAAAGCGTGTTCGCCCCAGCGGCTTCAAGACCACTGCTGTACCCTCGCGGTTCTTACATCTCGCAAACGATTTCGAATTTGCGGGTTGGGGAACGTTCGAGGGGGGGCTGCAGCTCGAGCCTGAAGATCGAGAAATGGGGCGTAAACGCCTGCAAGACATGAACAGTGCAAAGGTTCTTGGTCAATTCACAGCCAGTGCGCTCGCTGGTAATGCCGTCTTGGGCAGCGTTTTTTACGCTCTGCCAGCTGTAGTTGCGGTTGCTGGCATCTAGTGCGTATCGGTCTCGACTCTTTCTCACCAGCGCTTGCTAATGCAAACCCAGCTCTCCCGTATCACTTTTCGTAGCCACCGTTTCCCTATTCCTTTGGCGTCCTATCATGACCGAGCTCAGCTCTGCGCTCCCAATATCTGGTGCCCCCTATTCATACATGTGAGCTTGAGGTTTTCCTTGTCTACGTCTTCCCTCTCATCACGTTCCATAGCCTCAATATCTCAACAAAGTCGATGGCCCTCGTGGGAGCCACAATCCTGCTGCTGGACTTCGCTGCCACCAGCGTTGTCTCGGCCGCGACGGCAATATCGTATCTCGCAGGCGAAGTTTCCCTCCCTTTTCCTCAGTTCATTGGCGCCATCATCATCTTGGCTCTCTTCACTCTAGTGAGCCTGTCTGGCATCAAGGAAAGTGCACGGCTCGCCTTGTGTGTCCTTCTGGTACATGTGAGTCGACCGCAACTGTGCCTTGGGTCGGTTTGAGTGAGGCTCATGCTTCTTGCAGGTCGCGTCAATGTTCGCCTTAATGGTCGCTGGGTTTATCCATTGGGCCAGGATTGGTAACTCACAGGCAGCAGCAAACTGGAATGCGAGTGCCTCACAGTCTGGTGCAAGCATCGCCCGACAAATCTTCGAGGGTTTCTGCTTGGGTGTTTTGGGACTCACGGGCTTTGAATGTAATGTTTTCGATTTCCTCTGGTCAAAGCGAAGCTCAAGAACTAACGCATAATTCAAGGCGCCCCCTCATACATCGGTCGAATTAAGCCGGGCCGCCTACCTCTGGTTTTAAGGAATCTACATTACCCTGCAATCGCCATTACGGTGGTGATGGCAACCTTGTCGCTCGCTTTGGTACCCTTGAACACCATTCTCGCAGGCGCCAACGTGTTGAGTGTTCTCGCTGAGATAGTACGTCCCATCTTTTTCAAAGTGCACTTTGATCATCTCATTGTGATACCAGTGTGTCGGTAAATGGTTGCGAGTGTGGATTGTGGTCGACGCTGTAATTGTTCTTTGCGGAGGTGTCCTCACCGGTAAGCGCAGTTCAACTTTGGGCAATATCGCCAGGTTTTAAAGCGTCTTGCAGGAGTGCTGAGTGCATGCGAGCTGTTTGAGCAACTTGCTCGCGACCGGGTTTTACCTCAGTTTTTCCTCCGTGGTTTACCTATCACCAAGGCACCCTACATCTCCGTTATGTCGTTCATATCGTTTTGTGGGATCTTATACGCGAGCACTAGCGCGAGCCTCGCGATAGTCTCGAAGATGTGAGCCGCATATTATGCATATCTGGCCCACTGTTCTTACCGTGTCCCAGGTTTTCTCTCACTTGGCTTGCGGCAATGTCGTTATTCCCAGTCTCACTCCTACTCCTCAAATTCAATCGTGGACGTCTACCGCGCGATTCTTACGCTTCATTGACTCTTGTCCTCACGACCCTCCTCATTATTCTGGTCATCGTTGCGGGAAACATCTACATAGATCCCATCACGGCAGGGTGAGCCGGTTTCTTCGTATTCCCGAGGCGAGGCGCTCGACTGACTTTTATGGTCCGTACAGATACTTTGCAGCCTACTTCAGCGTTGTCTTCATTCTCTTCTCCGCGACGCAACGCAAAGTAGGCCTACTGAGATGGTTGTACTGGACCTACGACCAGTATCCCGCTCTACACAAGTGGAGTTTCAGCCAAAGCTGGGGTGAAAGACTCATTGATGCCTTCAAAAGGTCAAAGCGTCGTCCAGTGTGCATCTTGGTCAAGTCTGATGAGGTGAGCCATTCTCTTCTGCGAGGCTCGCTCTTTGCCTGAGTATCTCTGACTTATACATAGATCAACCGCTTGATACGCATGATCCTATACGTGTTGAGGAACGAAGAAACCTCAACGATCAAAGTTATTCATTTTTACGAGCTTGCGAATAGAATACCTGCCGAACTAGAAGCACATGCAAAAAGTGCGGACTTCTACTTCCTTTGAGAACACAGCCAGCTGACTTCGTCTTTTTGCAGTTCTAGACGAGGCATTCCCAGAAATTACTATAGACCTCGTGAGTCTCGAACGTCCAACTCGTTACCTTCCCATTCTCACTCACCGTTTGTCGTTCTCCTAGATTCTTGTCCAAGATGCTTTCACTCCAGGGAGTGTTGCAGCACTTGCACACCGTCTCCAGATATCCACGTCACTCATGTTTATGACATGCCCAGGAGAAAGTTCCCTCCATTCAGTTGCCGACCTGGGGGCCCGAATTATAACGCTGTAATTCGAACCACAAAGTCAATGCGATTGGAGCTCGTTCAGATGGTGATACACGTCCACCTGCCATATTTAACCCGTACATAGACAGTAGAAGTAGAAGTGATGACCGTTCACATGAATGAAACATCCTAAACCACAATTTCACGTTCTGCGCCTAATCCTGCTTATCCTTCAAGTAATTTTTCGTGGTCTTCTCCAGACCAATGACTGTCCGGTTGAAGGAGGCCATCGTCAGTCCTTTGCGAGCCTTGCAGGCAGATTCCCATCCCTCTGGGATCCTTTCCTCCATAAGCATAATCTTAAGGTCGTCGACACGGCCGCCGAAGATGCGTAGCATGGTGGAGTTGCTGTATAGGACATGTTCAGCTCGATGAAACGCCAATAAATGAGTGGGCAAAGAAGACGTACTTTGAACTGCTGAAGAATTCATGGATCTTTGCCAAAGTGTAATCGGGGTTGTTGGCTATCGAATCCGCGCGGCGTTTGGCAGAGTAACGAGCGAGATCATCCTCAGTCAGTAGTGTACGTCCTTCAGCATCCTTGCCCGAGGCGTAGGACAACAGCTCCTTGACGAAGGGTGGATGGGGCTTCGATTGATCTGGGTTGAAGCGTATGTCCTCCCCTGGAACATCGAGCGTTAGGAGCGCATAATTATGCATCGCCTCGCTGCATACTCACTGGTCAAAGACGCGTCATGTTCAATGGCATTGTGCAAGTCAAGTTCCGCGAGATTGAACGTGTCTATACCGTCACCAATCAATCGCGATTCGTCGGCTAAAGGCAAAAGGCAAACAACGCACCTTTGGAGTAGCTCCTATTCAAGAAGTTGGCTGCATAGTTCGGCACGAAGAAGCAAAAGGTGGGCGCAAAGTTGTAAGATTCGTTGATGACACGGCTCATCTCCTTGAATGAAATGTTCTTCCCGTCCCTCGGTAGGACGCCTATGGATCTATGAGCACGATGATCACTCATTAATGTGACAAGGGGACATACCGTGATTCGCTAAGGCATTCAATGCGGGACACGAGCATCTGCTGTCTCCTTCTTTTGCGGGGATGTATTCTGGCCAGTTCCCCTTGAACCCCGGACAACCCTCAGCTACAATCTGCCCAGACTTGAGATTCGGCGTGAATGTGTTCACTAGAACAAGCATGAAGTCCCAAGTGAAGACCGCAGCTGTCTGAACGAAGTTAATCACGGGATTCGTCATGTTCTTCGTATCGCTGTTGGAGTGATGATGGGGGAGGTGATGATGGGGGGGTAATGAAGAGGGTGAGAAGCTCTCGGGAGTAAAGCGACGCGTTCTTATAGTCGCAAGGACACGCCACACCGGGTCAAACCGAACAGACGCTTCTAAATGAGCTATCGGTGTCAGTGTTATATGAGGCAGACAGCATGAATGAAGGTTGAGCGCGCATAACCGTAGTCCGCTGACTTCATTTCCCATACGGGTAATGATACGCTCCGAAGACAATGGACAAGAGAACGTTCATATGTTAGAGCGGTACCAGAACACGGAGAAAGAATAGATATGTCGCTCGCGCACAGAAGAGCTCCGAGCTTCACGCTCAAGTAAGAAGGAAACAACTCTATTGTGGGAGATAGGAATTGCTACATAGATCTCACCAAAGATCGTAATCGAACTGGCCATGTAGTCGTGTGATGATCTTTTGGTAGTTTGGTTCGTTATCGGGGGTGATATAACCAAATCGGATGAGAAAGTCGATGATAACTGGAAGAGATCAATTAGATACCGAGCAAGAGGTCGCTAGAAGTAACGCACCCAAGGCGCAGTTGGGCTTGAATAATGCTGCCTTCATTCTTGTAATCACTTCATCCTGGTCCAGAAGCTAGGGAGCTTAATGCGGGGCCGACGTGATGGGATATATTCATGGTACCAACCTCGAAAAACTCGACTTCTCCATCAGACGGCTTTGGTTGAAAGAGTTCTGGTTTGGAGGCGGGGATCTCCATGTCGTACACGTATCTATGGAGGCTGTGTTTTCGGTGCGTAAAGCATGTCCTTGGTTCCACTCACTCAATTTCGGGTTGTAACCAGCCCTTTGTAGTTCTTCGGAGAAAGTCTTGGGTCAAGGACACACAGGCAAATCAACGGCGAGCACTCACCTGAAGAAATAACTGATGGATCCTGTGGCTCTGGTGTATTTCCGGACGATATTGTCAGGAATGCTAGCTTCTTCCATACACTCCTTGACCAAAGATTCGAACATGCTCATCCCACTTGGGACACCTCCTGCAACGGTATTATCCAGCAAGCCAGGAAAACTGAGTACCAGAAGAGCATGCGTGATATTCAAGATCAATGAAACCCGATGAGAGAACCCACGTTGGCTTGGTTTTAGCACGCGTTGGTACCCAAATCTTCACCTTGCCCCCCTCCGAATCTTTGACAAAAACCGTCATGTGGATTCCGTAGGTAACGACGCCGAACAACGCACACGCGGAGCGTTCCATTTCAAATGCGTAGTTGAGCTTGCTGGAGTCCTCGTCTCTTTGGCCAGAAACCGGATAATCATGGGCACCTAAGGGGTCTTTATAAACGGGATACATCTCTGCCCTCCACTTTTTAGGGCCACAAATGTCTTCGAACATCCCAGAGTCTCTCCACCTCTCACAAAGCTCTTTCATAGCCGCGTTCCTTTTCGTCACAGTGTCAAGCCATGACTGGAAAGTTACCCTTGGCCGATTGGATTCTAAATCGAAGAACCACAATTCGGGTTGATTGGATGTTCGGCTGCGATCATTCTCCTTCTTGAGGGCGTCTATCATCACTGGCCTAAGGAGTCCGATCGCTGGACTTGTGGGATCTGGGGAGAGACACCATGGAATGAGTCGTTCCGAGTCGAATGGAGAGACATCGGGAAGTGGTGAAGGGCGGTTGGGGCGACAGTTGTCGCAAATATCGACGACTTCTAGTAATGAGAGAGACTTGGCCATAATCAAGGTTGAGTGTGAGTTCCTAAAGATACAGACAGTGGTGATGTTCGCCGTTCGAGTCAAAGGTTATGTGGGCGTTTATTTGCTTCCGGCGCGTTTTGAAGGCGCTTAAGCGTCAAAGCGGGACCGGTTTACGTCAGCGTAAAATATGTCCTCCTTCGGCCTTACCTCTCACAAAAGCCAACTGGTTGCGACCGCAGTTGCTGCCTCTTGTGCGACATACGGCCTTATCACTGCGTATCAGACGTATAATCGTCGAACGAGGAGAAGGAATCTCAATGATCAAGTCCTCCGTTCGGTCACCAGCCACGGTTCTAACTTCGGTGGACAGTACCTGGACAGTTCCGAAGATGAACAGGACACCACGTTGCTGGGCAGCTCAGTGCCGCTGGGCATACCATATGATGAGGAGCTGATTCGGGAACAATTGGCGCGGAATTATGCGTTTTTTGGTGAGGAGGGGATGCAAAAAATCAGGGGGAAGAGCGTTGTTGTCGTTGGATGTGGTGGTGTGGGTAGTTGGGCAGCGGTCATGCTTGTGAGATCGTACGTTCCCTCTTTAATTTCGCTCCTCATAACGTCTCACCGCTTTCCAGTGGAATCTCCAAAATTCGCTTAGTCGACTTTGACTATGTCACACTCTCTTCCTTGAATCGACATGCAACAGCAGTCCTCAGCGACGTTGGAACACCCAAAGTCAAATGTATAGAACGTACGCTCAAACAGGTATCGCGCTGGGTCGAGGTGGACTCGAAGCTGGACATCTGGCGGAAGGAAGAGGGTGGGCTCTTATTAGACGGTTACGATTGGGTCATAGGTGATTCAAATGACTCTCCATCCTACATCTTTATTAGCATTCTGACGCGCTTTTCCTAGATGCAATAGATAATATTCAAACTAAAGTCGACCTTCTTCACTACTGTCATTCTAATGACATCAAGGTAACTCTAACTTACCCCGAATCATCTGAGCTCGTGCACTCATTTTGCACTTCTCAAGGTCTTCTCTTCAATGGGAGCAGGAGCGAAATCCGACCCGACCCGAGTCCAAATCAGCGACATATCATATACCGTTTATGACCCACTCGCACGCTCCGTCCGTCGACGCCTTCGACTCATGGGAGTTTCGTCTGGTATCCCGGTTGTGTATTCGACAGAAGTCCCCGGCGAGGTTAAATTGCTACCACTACCAGAGGAAGAGTTCCAGAAAGGACCAGTTAAAGAACTAGGGGTGTTTGACGATTTCAGAGTGAGAATATTACCTGTGCTTGGTGGGTTTTCCGTAGCTTCCTTTAGCTAGTTATCGTCAACTAACGGGCTGTACAGGGCCGCTTCCCTCGATATTTGGCCTGTTCATAGCGACTTACATTCTGTGCGAGCTTGCAGAGAAGCCGATATTGAACCCTCTTCCAATTAAAAACAGGAAGAAGGTCTACGAACGACTATTGCGGGATTTCTTGCACCGCGAAGAGAAGATAACAGGCCAAGCTATGAAGTAAGCTCTTACAAAGTGTCTTGCTGCTGCCGTGGCTGATCCATATTCGCTAGTCGTCTACCCATTGATGAAGACGATGTTGCGTTCATCTTCGAGGACCTATATCGTGGAAGGTCGGTCATACCACCTCACGAGGTACCGACAAAGCCTGCACTAGTGCGGTGGGATTTGTCAAAGCCCCTCGTGCTGGAAAATGTGATAGTGATGGAGGAGAAGGACGCTGTAAAGCATGTGAAGGAGTGTCGACAGGGGGCAGAGGGAGCCGCCCTGCCAGGAGAGGTTTGGGGCAAACAAGTGCAGGAAGTTGTCGAGAGGAAGCACTCTGAAGTTGCGAAGTACCTTGAATGGAATAACCAGTAATCTTTGGCGTAGCCGGGGACATGGATACCGCGGCCCGCTTCATTCGAGCACAACACACTCTGTACCTCTCGCGTCCTGTTTACCTTCGATTAAACTCTTCCGTTGTCGGCATTCACGCGGCGAAACACGCTTTGATAAGTCGCTGATAGACTTATGCCAAGTACACGCGAGCACGCGGACTTCGATCCTACGAACTGCAAGCTGCAACTGATTGGCTACCGGCAACGATCTTCTCCGGTTCGTCAACATGTTACCGCGCGTGCGCAGACGACTCATGAATACCACTGATAAATTGGCCACTTCCCTCATCACCATATGACACGGTCCAGAGCGAGTGAGAAAAGTTCGGGTTATCAAAGGCTTTTGGCACGGGATAGACATGGCAGCCTTGCAAGGTTTTGATATGATTTTTCCGACTTGAATTATCTGACCCTCAATCCGTCTACGAAAGCTGTATTCACCAGGATAAATCCCCTCGCGAGGATGGTCCGCCGACCGTGTCGCCCTATGGCAACCCAGGATCTTGCGGTCCGCCGGGCAGGGGAACCCCTTGGAGTTTTCCTTGAAGCACACCGTCTCCAGGATATAAAGACTGCATGCTTTGCCTCCTGAGGACTTCAGACCACTGGCACCTGCTTTGTGTACTTCGACAATGTTGACCGCCTCCCTCGTTATCAGTACTCTCAGCCTTCTGACCGTCGCCAACCCGTACGTGCACATTGTACCCCCGAGCTTCAATAGGCTGATATTCCACAAAGGCTCGAGCCCCGCGCGGCGACAAACGTCTTCCCGTCGCCACCCACCACTAGCCACCTCAGCAAGCCAATCACTGTTGCTGCAGGCCAAACCTTCACGCCGCCCCAGGCATACACGAGATACGACCGTGGCTCGGGTGCCTGCAACGGACAGAACGAGGGTGGTGACGCCGATGCTGTCTTCTTGCTTGAGGAAGGCGCGACCCTGAGTCGTGTCGTTATCGGGAAAGACCAATCGGAGGGTGTCCACTGTCTTGGTATAGTTATCACTGTGCAGGATGGACACCATTCGGAACTAATGATGTCGAATCGATAGGATCCTGCACCTTGGACCACGTATACTTTGAGGTAAGCTCTACGTTTGATCATTGGTAGTCCTGGTCCAGACTCACGAGGAATGTTAGGACGTTTGTGAAGATGCTATCACGATCAAGCAGAAGTCTGGAACGTCCCGCATTAACTACGGAGGTGTAAGTCCACAGTTATGTCTCTTTTTAACGTATGCTTATTGTTGGCTCTTTAGGCCAAGGTCAGTTAGCTTTTAAGTGTTACTATGAAGTTCGGCCTGAATTAAACCCCCGTGATGGGTTCCCTAGCATGCCGATGACAAGAGTGAGTGGTTCGGCACTCTCTTGGATGTTGTAAAGCTTACCTGCGTGCTTCCTAGTCGTTCAGCACAATGGTGGGTCTGTGATTTTTTGAACGAGTGGAGACTTACACTGGAGTAGGAGGAGGAACCGTCATCATCAACTCGGTAAGCAATATTCTCATTCTCGCCCCCGCCCCTTTGACTCAGACTTAAATTTCGCTAGTTCTACGCTGAAGACTTCGGCAAGTTATACCGAAGCGTAAGTGAACTATTGTATCTCCTCTGCTGTGGCTGTCGTTGACGCGTTTATTGCGTTTATTAGTGCGGAAACTGCGGTAAGCTCATACATAAAGGACTGCCCTTGTTCTCGCTCTCACACTGATTTGGTTCTCGAAGGCACACAGTACAAGCGTGCAGTTCAGATGAACGACGTCTGGGCCGTAAGCGGTAAGGACTGTCCTCTGGCCATGGTTGACAACCTGATCTGAAATATTGTCCCCGTCAGGCAAAGTTTTGGCTGGTATTAACTCGTAAGCGAAGCTCCCTTGCTCCAGACCTTCGGCCGACCTCACTCTTATGACCTTTGTTGCTGATTGTAGGAACTACGGAGAGTGAGTTTTCGGCATCAATCCATTCACAAGCGCGACTAACAGAAGATTTGCATCACGTAGCTCTGCCAAGATCCGCACCACGAAGGCTCAGAGTGTCTCTACCATTTGCCAGAGGTACAACGGGAACAGCAATGGAGCTGAACCCACTACGGCTGGCTCTGGACCTGACAGCACAGTACGCTCAACTCATCCCTCTTCGTGCCATCCGACTTCTGAACGTCCGTCTTACTTTTCTAGTACTGCCTCTACACGAGCGCGGACATCAGCTCTTAATGAAAGCCGGTGACTGTATTGAGTTCTGCCAACTTGACCACTTACAATGTACATCCGTCTGTACGCGATTGAAATCCAAACAATATGCGTGCTTTCCCCGCTTCTCCGATGACCGCCTCCATGCTACCAAGGGTGGCCTCCCGGAGCATACGAGATATTATTAGTGATTCCCATTGGCAGCCACCTACCATACTACCTACTTTATTATAGTCGATCGGCCGGGAGGCGTACCGGTGCGGTGCGAACGAAAAGTTGTTGAACAACTCAGATCTAACTCATGATCTACTGTCAACTGATATCCCATTCATATATTCACATCCCCAGGCATTTATAGCCTTGCGAGTCCACCATCATCTACCTTCGCTCCATGTCTCAATCCCAAGCTCCGACAACGACGACTTTGGAGGATTGGTCCCGATCGGACTCTTACTTTGCGTCATTCCTCTTCCCAGAACGAGACGAAGTCCTTGAAATGACTCAGAGAAAGAGTGTCGAGGGAGGATTACCTGTGGACATCGCTGTTAGTGCGCTGCAGGGTAAGTTCCTGAACTTGCTCGTCAAATCGAGTAACAGCAAGAGGGTCTTGGAAGTCGGGACGTTGGGCGGGTGAGCAGAATCTCTAAGCATGAGCGCCAAGTCGCCCTGATTGGAGAGCAAGGTATTCGGCGATCTATCTTGCCCGAGCACTGCCAGAGGACGGAGAGTTGGTTACGCTCGAATTAGAGGAACGACATGCCAAGGTACGAATGGCGAACCGGCGCTCAACCTAGGCAGTCAATTCATGTCCCCTACAGGTCGCCGTCGAGAACATTTCACATGCGGGACTCGAGAAGAAGTGCACTGTCATAGTTGGGCCTGCCTACGACTCAATGAAGAAACTGAGCAGTGACCAACCGTTTGACTTTGTCTTCATCGACGCCGACAAGCAGTCTAATCTCAAATATTTCAAAGAGGCGAAAAGACTGGTAAAGAAGAACGGCATTATTGTGCGTGAACGTTTGATATCGGCCGCTTAAGACTCTATAATTAATGACTTACGCACACTGACATGTGTCTTGGAAGATTGTCGACAATGTCTTCCGGCAAGGGAATACTGCCAACCCTGAGTACTCGGAACCCAAGGTTGAAGGAGTGAGGGAGCTCCTAAGAGCTCTAAAGGAAGACAGAGAGGTAGAAACGAGTGCAATTGGGACAGCAGGGGAGAAAGGGTATGATGGTTTCCTGTACGCAGTCAAGTTGTGAACCCGGTCCGGGATAGTCTACTTTCAGATTTGATAGCCGTTGATAAGATCATGGAGATTCGCACGTGGGTCGTGGGGTTATATTTTCTGAAACACGTGCTGATTTAAATTAGCTTGGCCTGTGCGCAGTGTGCTTTTTCACCGAAACCGTAACGTCCAGTTGGAGCCGGGCAAGGCTCGTGCGGGTGCATCACTCTTTAACTTCAACCACCATCATCAAATCATGAGCTCTGTCTCTACTAATACTATTCGCCGCCGTCCTCCGTCTCATCGTCGCAGACTCTCGACCCCCGCTCGTCCTCGGCGACATCCTCGACTGTCCTTTTGCCAGCCTCTACCCCCATCATTAGAAGCATTAGATCTCTCCTCAGCATCACCTACCCACACATTGGCATCGCTCCGTTTCCTCGTTCTCTCATACCTTGCAGAGGTTGAGGCCCGGCTATCGGACATAAAAGGAGATCCCGATACGGCAGTCAAGCACAATGAGCTGACCGCAATTGAAGACGTTCGGGTATGGTCTCGGACTACTCTGGAAATGTTGAACTCTATACGGGCAGACGTTTGTTCACACCTTCCGGACCTCGCTCTCCCCGAGATCACTGTAGAGATTCTCCGGTCTCATTTACCAGACCTTCCGAGTGTCACCTCACGGCTCCCAGATTTCGACTTCGATTTCAATGACTTCGATCTTCGAAACAAATTCGACGACGTCAGGACCCGCATTCACGACTTTGATTTCCATGCCCCACTTGAGTTTGTTCCAACCCTCTCAGCTCGTCTCCACACTCTCCAATCCCACCTCTCAACATTTGAGGTGCCACAGTTTGGACAAGCGAGCGGCGGCACCCTTCACTCTCTGAATGTCATGCTTTCGGACCTAGTGGACAGCCTTCTTTCGTCCGAGCTAGTGACCGACATATTAAGTTCTGCACCGGACTCAGGACTCCATTTGACGGACGGCCTGAAGGAGAGCCTTAAGGAGGGTGAGGAGCTGGTTGAGCGAGCTGCGTTGGAGGTGGCTCATGCTGTCAAGCGTTCGCTCGCGGGGGTGAGGTTAATCACCTACGCCGACCTCCCCACTGAGTGGAAAAATAACCCTTTCGTTACTCAAGGATATAGGTAAGCCATACTCGTGAGGACGAAATAGACCACCCACTGACATCCTTGGACCAGATTCATACCCATAGAACGATGGCCTCTTATTATTATGTCGCTATTTGCCCTCCATAATGAGACATGTAGGTATATTCTCATTTGCATCGTTTCCGCCATCTCAATAAGCACCCCCAACAGTGAACATCCACACGCACCTCGTACCCTTCTTCCTCTATCTGTTCAACTCTATACCTATACCTAATCCCTTCAATATCCCGTCCATCCCATTCGTATTCAATCCCATCTCCGTGGCGGAGACAGACCTCCCAGAAATAATGTTCATGTCCTTCGCCTTGTTGTGCCTCTTTACCAGCGCAATGTGGCATACAATGTCAGGGTGTGCACATCTAGGCAGCATGGAACTTTGTGCTCGTGTAGACTACGTTGGGATTGGATGGTAGGCTCTTCTTTCGTTGTCCTCCCAACAGCTCATATTCAATCCTCCAAGGTTGATATCGGCATCGGTAGGCACGGTGGTCCACTATGCCTTCCGTGACTGCCACCCAAATCTCCATGCAGGGTTTCTTTCGCTGTGCTTCGCGACAGGGCTTGCTGGAAACATATTTCCATTCATGAACTGGTTCAACCAATACCAGTATAGGGTGAGCGCGAAGGGGTTATCGACTTGTTTGGAACATGCACTGACTCTTGCGCAGGGATATCGAGTGCTGTTTTTTCTCTCACTCGCCTTTTCGTCGCTTGCACCTCTCGCCGCCATTGCCTTAACCCACTCGTTCTGGGAGATGATCTATTACATGGGTGAGTAGTTTTGGTAACCCTGATTCTCGACGACTCCTGGGCCTTACTACTATGCTAGCCCCTGTCACGCCGTCTCTCCTGTCCTACATAATCGGGCTGCTGTTCTATGTTACCCATGTGCCTGAGAGGTGGATGTCGGAAAAGTGGAGGCGACGGATGGACAGATTCGGAGGAGGTATGTGTATCGTCCGCACCTTCTTCAGCGGTCTTGCCGACCTATGTTTACTCGGTGGATAGGTTCACACTGCATCTGGCACTGTTTTATTGTACTTGCCGTCAGTCAACACAAGGCTGCTATCGCTTCCTTGAGAGAAGGCTTAGTCTGCTACGCTTGAGCTTGGCACACATGATAATTCTCCGCATTAACGCACACTTATTGCATTACGGTATCGTCAAAGTAACATACGCACGCAAATTGCTTGGAGGACAAGGGGCAGATGGGTGGTGGTGTCGGTTTAGGGTACGTCGTTAGATCATACACTCCTCGATAATGATCATATCATTACATTCGTTTTTATCAAATCACATGACCGAGTCGTGCACTGTCCGCTTGAGACTTCTCAACGTTCAACATTCAGTCACGAAGTCTAATCGTCGATCCACCTGGGCTCCTTACCACTGACAGGGACCGGCTTAGAGATCAGGATCAGGGACAGGACTGATTCACCCCTACCTACAAGGGGGACACATGAATCCGAGACCATGCCAGACTTAGACTTGTAGTCTATCCCTGCAAGAAAGGCCCAGGTACGGAAGAAGCGATCGACTTGAGCCGAGTATAGCAGCAGGGGCGAATTCCATCTCTCATCCCAACGATGAAATTTCTGGCATACTGTGTGTATGGGGATCAACATCTCAATACCCGATGAACCCTGACGATCATCGTGTCTTCGGGATGACTAGCCATTCGCGAGTTGCAAGGTCTCTTTCCTTCCTCGCTCGAGGTTCAAAACAACCGGCTATGTCTCTGGTGAAATACCCTGACTCGCATCTCCGTCGTCGGGCGATCGCATGAGGGGGGAGGGGTGCCCTGGCCGGCCTCCCAAGTCTAGCATTGTCGATCGGATTTCAAACCACTTGAGCATATAAAATCAAACGCTCTGCGAACCGGACATACTATCCCTACCTGCATCTTTACTTCTCCGAGTAAGTCGTTCCCCTAGATTCTGTCTGTGCTCGTCCTGATTGGATCTCGCTCGCAGCCACTCTCAGAGGAGATAACCTCGATGCGAACCACCACATTCCTTTCCATCTTCGCCGCTGTTGCGGTCGTTAATGCAGCATCAATTGATCGACCTGTACGCCGGGAAGCAGAAGCGGAGGCAGACCCATTCACGGCCTCTTGGAAACGAGAAACAGAGCAACCTCGACCCATGCACCAGGAGCGTGAAGCCAAAGCCGGCGGCAGTGTGGCATATTGGAGACGCGAAACAGAGCCTTTGCCTTGATTAGTCTGTTGTACGTCTCAAGTTTTTTCTTCTTCAGCTTTGCTCACCTCTTCGTCTCCATTCATGCTACCTTCAGGTTCGATTTAGCGCAGTCTGGATTCAGTTCTTTTGACGCTTTCCACGATATAGTTGTTTCGGTTGTCTACCGTAGAAGTTTAAGCGACGGTGACCCGGAACGGTTGATCATTGGTATCCCAACTTTCATTCCGGAATGTCGCTGGAGAAGCTAGGGTGAGATGAAGATGAGGGATAGAAAGAAGTATAGAAATGTTTACATTACGGGGATGAATTATATTCTTCCTTTGCTCCGTGGGAACTTCATTCAAGTCGGTCACGTGTAGCATGTAGCTCCCAAGCTCATGCCGTTGCAATGTGAGCTCCGCCTGGACATTGGACTTGGGAGCGTGTGCTCTCTTTGACACGACTGCATATCTTCCAGGTCTCCCCATCCTGCTCGAAACTTTTCCACAGCGGCTTCCGCTCACACCAACGTACTCCACTGTAGAACGGGCGGCGGTTGACACATATTCACGATAGCGTTGGTTTCGCTCGCGCTGGCTAGCTAGTCCCTTCAGCTCCCGTTAAGAGCCGCAGACAATACACCACCCTGCAGTCTACCGAGTTCAACCTACCATACCAAACACCTCCGACTCGAATTCAACAGAACATCAGCCACTCACTGACTGGTTTCGTCTTCACGAGTGCTTGAAACGAGGCCATATCATTCAAAGACTCGATCGGGGTTTCCACTGTCCGCCGAAGGCTTTCTCCCACTCTGATACGATAGGCTCTCCCAACCGGACTGCACGACACCCAGATCCGAGTCAGCGAAGCACTTCCACTGTTTACTGAAACGCGCTGGAGTACAAGTCGACATCCTCGTGCAACTTGAAATAAAATCGAGAAGCTCACCAATCCCTATCCTTACATTCAGTCAGTAACTGTACTGTCCAACACATGATTCGACGTTAGGGATTGCAGTCAAGTTGACACGAAGGGGTGCGAAGTCCGCCGTGGACTCCGATTAGGTCTTGCTTTGACTCCGAAGTGCCCCCCATGTCAACACTCGTTTTTTGTCTCCAACCTCAACGCCGGAACTAACTGGTAACCTGGGAACTTGGCAGAGTAACCTTGGAGGCTGGCTTGACCGATCACCAAAAGTCTTGGGCCAATTTTCTTCCAAGACTCTTGCGGCAAAAATGGGCTTCAGATTAGCCTTACGTTTTCGATAACAAGTTCTTCAACGTACGGGGAGAATCGCGGCACAGAAACTTGGAATAGCGCGTAAGAACCGTTCACCGTTCACCCCTCAGAACCGCTAAAATGGTATATTCCTTAGACCTCATCACATCCACGCCCGAATCGGTCTCAGTGAGAGAGGGGCTCTCGGCGCCTTGCTACCTGTTCCGAGTCGGGAGCCTTTTTCGCCCTGCCGACTCGGGGCAGGAACTCCATTTCCAAGAGGACTTGCAGGGACAGGGAGAAAGGGAGCCCGAGGATCGAGTGTTGATCGAGATTTAGAACGTATTAAAATCCATCCAGAGCCGCAGTTCGTTATCACATCTCCCCCTCTCTCTCATTCTCAGTGAGTCACTTCTTTTCTTGACTACCCATCATTGTGCTGACGGAATTTGGCGCAGTCTTTCTTTCATCAAACAACGATGCGACTTTTCACGTTCTTTTCCGTCCTCTTTGCTGCCGCAGCGGTCAATGCATTGGCCATTGACCTGCCTCCTCGAGATGCCCGCGTAATGCCGTCCTGGAAGCGCGAAGCACAACCCGTCAAAGGTGTTCGCCTCTAGGCGGCAGCGCTCGCCGATTATCCATTCGCCCGTCAGGATGTGAAGTACGTTCTTTTGTTATCTTTCCCTGTTCCCAAGATCTTCATTCGCGTTTTCTTCAAAGCCCAGAGCAAATTTCAGTTATGCGTCAACCAGGAGTCGTGTGTTAGTCTTGAAGTCTGTTTTCTTATTGGACGAGAGAACGCAGGTGTCCCGGCGGCTGGACGTTGGGAAGGCGAGCGGTTTGCTGCAGGTAGATCGCTTGTATAATGTACTCAGTTTCCTCGATCTCCTTGGGCGCTATGGTGACATGTCTCACATCCTCCTTCATAGTTCGAATTTGGATTATTGTCAGTGCCCTTGCCAACATGGAGTAGTGAGAGAGCGAGAGAGCAGACAGCATCAAATATTAAGAGTATCGCAAAACTCTAAAATTCAACCGACGATCTAATTTACAGAGATTCCACTCTAATTCACATTTATATGCTACAGTTATATCAGAAATTTCATCATGTCAAATGCGTCAACAATGTCCTGCGCTGCGACGATAAGATATACAGCGTAATGACCGCCCCAACCAAAAAACCCGTAACAGCACACGATATAGCATCGTGCATAAATACCGACGAGCCTGCGCTCGAGAGAGTAGAATTGCTAGCACTGCCAGCAGAATACCCCTCTTCCTTATCCGTCTCAGGAAAGTAATCCATACCCACGATATAGAACGGGGAAAATGGAGAAAATTTCTCTTCAGAGACAGCGGTGAAGTAGCGGGATGTGGACGTGACTGGACCTGCGTCCGGTGTTGTCGCAGTAGTTGGGGTTCTGGGGAGAGGGATGGATATCCGTAGGGGTGAAGGTACGGTGGGTTGTTGTTCGGCCACCGATTCCTCTCGCGGTGGTGATGGAGGTGAATAAATAGTAGGTAACGGTACAAGTTCGGAAGACGACACAGGTGGCGCAGTATAAGGTCGCGGAGGTATTGGTGGGGGGGAGAATGGCATAGACTCCTCAAGAGTAGGAGAAGGTGGCGCAGAAATAGCGGAAGACCGGCTCGATCTACGAGAAGAGCTTTCAGCGTCCGACGGCAAATCTTCAAACTGATGAAGGAATTCGGCTTTGGCAGAATGGAGTTTGATGGGGGTTGGGGAATGAAAGGAGGGAGAGGAGGACGGCGTAAGGGGTGACGCGGGGGATGAACCACTTGACGAGGATGCAGATGAAGGTGAATGGGGCCTTGACTGCGGTATGACGAGCTTCAGAGCAGTGTGATCCCGTGGAGAGATCGAAGTGGAGGGAGATCTTGGAGCCTCCTCCGACTGAGGTGGCTGCATAGTAGAAATGACTAGATCAATGGGACGAAGCTGGTCAATGATCTCTGATCGGGGCGAACGGGGCTCTGTAGTAGGAACACTATCGCTTCGTCCAGAAGGACTGGCACTACAGCTCCGATCAGCGGCGCTCTGCGCAATTACGACCGCCTGACCGCGGACGACTTCTTCCAAATCGACGACAACGTTCCTGAGTCGTTGCACCTCACTCGTCGTCATCTCTCTAAGACGACGACTGCGGCGTGTGTTGGCCGATCGAGCTTCCTCAGCCACCAGCGTAATGAGTCCCTTCATAACTCCGTACATCTCTGCGTAATCTCTTGAACCAGCCTGCTCAGGCCAATGAGCGATGAGACCCGCTAACTCCCTGGTCCTCGCAATTGCAAGGTCAAAGTGTGACGCATCCTCTTCATTTAGGACCATTTCCTGAAACCACGGATGCAGCAGGGCGATCGCTAAACGTGCGGAGCCCACCGCCAAATCACGAACCCGGGAGTGGAATGGCGACCGGGAAAATCGGGCTTGGAGGTCAAGACAGAACTTCCGATATGTGTTCCGTTTTGAGTCGGCGAATTCCCATGCCAGAGAGTTGAGTCCCTGGGGATCGCTCGAAGGGTGAGCGCCTGGCTTTAGGAAGTATGAAGGGAGGCTGGGAATGATAGACAACAAAGGGATGGAAGTAATCACAGCCGAGCGAGGAATGAAGCCGTGAATGAGAACGGATTGAGATTCCTGGGCGAAACGGTACCAGCGCCAGTGCAACTTGTGCTGTCTGCGTATAGGGCTCAGGGTGTGAGGAGATACGTATGCGACGGAAGACTTACTCAGAAGCTGGTTTCTTCCTAAGGAGTTGAATGGCTGTGACCCCTTGACCGACTAATGCTCTAGCATCAATTATCGCAATTTCCACATCGTGCTTCACCCCCTTGTTATACCGCCTGACGGCATCCCACAACGACCAAGCAAAGCTGAACGATGTCGAGATGAAGGGTGACTGAGACCTCGTCTCCCAGTCTAGATGCCTAATGCAATCCTCGTACGTTGCCGTTTCCAGTAATGATACTCCCGAGCCGACATGCATCCCGGACATAACTGGCGTCCTCGGTGCAAATCTGGCATTGAACTGGGCACCAACAAAGTATAACGAATCATCTTTCACCGGAGAAAGACTCCTCGGTGTGTGAACGCGGAAAAGGAAAGGGTGATATCGGGCGATGGTGTCGAAATTGACATCCGGGCCGAAACCGTGCTGGGGAAGAAAACGAGTGGGACCATCGTCGGTGATCCTTGGTGTCGAGGACATGGTAAAGAAAAGAAGGGGTGGGTTTGGGGTTGGGAATGGGAATGCCTGCGCTCAGACTTTTTAATATCATCGGCGGGGTATTGGTCCGTCCTCGTGTTGTCCGGATGTTTGCCACTAGACTCCATCCACGCTGCGTGCGCAAGGCACACGACCTCCGCATGTCGTTTGCAATCAAGTTCAAATAATTAGGACTTGCTGTAAATAGTAGGGCACATGTCAGCATATGAATGTTCAATGAACACGAGTCAAGGCTCACCCGGGCCCATCCACTGGTTTGCCACAGGGAAAGGCAGTGTTCACGAAGTAACACGGTCAAGGCGATGAGAGCGGAACCTGATTCACCGGCAACGGAGACATCCTACGAATGAGCCTCTGTGGTAACGCCCAGAACAGAACAGGGCCAAGCGCTTGTGCATTGACTCTGGCAAGAAATGCGTAGGCGTGGGAAAGACCATATAGAGAGATCCTTGATCAAAGTCCTCGGTTTGCTGTATTGACTTCAAAGAAAATCATACTGCTCTTGAACGCCTGTCGCCCTGTTGCAGTTATCACTCCGAGTCCCTGTTTAGGAGGGCGAAACGTGTCTGCTGTCTTGTAGCAGCGGTGTTCGCGAAATCTGCCACCGGCTGAGCGACATGTCGCTTTCGAAAGGAGTCCAGATAAAGCACTGCTTTCCAGATCTCGTTGAGACCTATCGTTCTGCACCACGAGCTACCGTCGCTACCCGGATGATCTGCACTGTCCCGATCATGTCCACAAGCGCACACATCGATGGGGCTGTTCTTAGTGGGAGTCATACCTCTTCATGTGCTGAAAAGCAGTCCAGAATTGTAAGAAAGTTTCATTGTTTCGACTCTGCTTGGCGGTATAAAGCTAAATAAGTACGAGCTTGCGAAATGAGCAGAGTAAGAGCACACGATACAACACGACCTCGAAACGTAGAACACAGCACTCATACTGAAGAGTCCATGGCTCACAAAGCCAGCATCCGAGATCTTTTAATTTACACAAGAGAGCCGCGGTAGCCGTCGCCGCGACGTGCGACTGAAATTGCGCGGATCAGTATGACGATTAGCGCAATCGTGGTCAACAACCTGACGAACGGGAGAGGCAAATTTAGAGACGTTGACTGGCATAGATCTATTGATATCACGCACCACTCTATCCAAGCGAATGCCTCGAGAGCGTTCAGTTGACCGCAGTAATTGAAGGCTGTCTGGGTGCTGTATAGAATACAATGTAGTTCCTATGAGTCAGACACCGGGTTTTACTAGAGTAAAGAAATCGCGAACGCACTTGCAGTTGAGACCACCCCCAAGCATCGCAGTGACTGCTGCAGCACCCGCAGTCCATATGATCCACGTCAACCCTAAACTTTAAATGGACCCCGACTCAGGAAGAATATGAACGTGCGACCCGAAATGTATCTCACTAGATGAGGTGCGCCAGGGCACTGGTCAACACAGACCCAGTCGGAGAGTGCCAGAAAACCAAGGAGAGAAGAGCTGAAAGGGCTACGGTCCATGTTGAGGCGAATAGAATGTAGCGGACTCGGTCCCGTTCAGTTCCGTCGAGATAGTCGTGTCTTTTGTCGAACCGGGCAGTTAACCAAGCAGAGATTGCAAGCTATTGGACAGAGACGACGGTAAGGATCTTCGTCGTTACTTGATATTCAGAAAGCCCTTTACTTCAACTATTCCGAATAAAATCAACAAGCCAAAGAGGACTGTAGGAGGAATGCTGGTCAGAAAACGGGAATACGTTGACATACCCGCGCTTTCTTTACTCACTAGGATGTCCTCGTTTGATGTAGTTTTCCAGCCCCATATCGTATAGTCGTCAATAAGCCGTAAACAGAGATTTCTGGAAGGTCGTGAAGATTGAGAGAGTCGTGGGGGAAGTAAAGGGGGAGGAAGAGCTTCTCAGACTTTATGAGCAGCTGGGCAAGTGGTCTGATCGCGAAAATCCAACGTCACGGTTATGACGTCAAATGACGCGTAAATAGATGTCAACAAAAAAGACGCGTATATAACATCTCACTCTCTTTCCTGTGGCCTCGCTCGACACCCTGCCGCGGAATACTCATCCTCTTTATTACTTACTACCGATATTCATGCTGGGGAAGAGGAAGAGGAAGGAGAGGATATAGGGGAACTTCAACATGACGTCGGCGATCGCTTATACACCCGCAAGGGTCTGAAACGCCGCCTCTTGATAAAACGTCCAAACGTTTAGCTGTAAGTGTTTTGCATTTGTTGTGTCCCTTATAGTGTCGTGTGTTACAAGGAGTATCCTACTCGTACGCTGGAACGCGCCCTTTCATGTGCTTCACCGCATCTGGATGTATGTCAATGTTAAACCACTCCTTCAGACCTTCCAATCGATCGAGCTCCGTTTGCATCGTCTTCACAACCTCCGTTCTCCATCCAATATGCCGCTTGATTGTTTTACCTTCTATTGCCAGTCTACCAAGGTACTTGATTGACGCCGTGCGAATTCCTTGGGTCTCAAGTCTTGCTTGCTGACGTTCAACTTCTTCGGACTCCCTCTCGTCTAGAAAGAAGCATTTGGAGCACACCACGCCTAGCCAAAATATATCGTCCTCTTTGGTGTACACGCCGATGTTGGCCGTGTTGTAATCCTCCGGAAAATATTCCTCCTCGATGAAGGCGTAAAGAATCCGTGTTGAGGACTCGCCGGATGCTTTGAGATGGGTCACCAAAAGACGCCATTCGACCTTGAGGTCAGGATCATAAGAAGACGTGTCAGGCCGGGTTGCTGAGTCCAACGAATCAGAAACACGTAAATTGTCCGCGCGATTAACGCACGCACCCAAACTGGACTCTGGCCTCGACGCCCGGACGAGGGTATGTTTCTCAGACGGTGTAGCTCCCATCACACTCTCACCATTTTCCAGTAGAATAGGTTGGGTAAGACTGGAGCCTCCCCCTGCGGCGTCAACGAAATACGTCGTGTTACTCCCTTCGATGGGTTGAATGAATATCACCATATGCACAAAGGCAAGAAATGATGGGGGCGCGTCTGGGGGCCCGGTATTGATTCTTCCCGAGCTAGAGTAGGCCCTATGAAGTGTCCAAATAAGACCCTAGAACGTTACTCAACGAACGGGATAACATAACACACCTGTAGCCTAAACCGCGAATCATCTGCAAGAAAAGCCCGTTGTTTCCAAAACAATAGGACCCATTCCCATCGACAACGAGACGTTGATAGAGATAGTCAAAGCCAATATCCATCCGGTGCTCCGCTGTGCTGCATCTTCTATCTCAGCCCACAAGACTCATCGAATTCGAAATACGAACTCACTAATGCATCGGGGTGTTCTCAAAAGGAAACCTGGATATATGATGCTGCATCAGCATGCGTAAGTTGTCCAAGTTGGCTTCGAACTGCGACGGATTGATGCTTTCGGCTTGAGGATACTGTATTCTAGAAAGCCATTGCGAGACTTGATCAGCACTATAGACCGAGGGAACCTTCTTGATCCAAAGTCCGTCACGAAGAAAGCCTTTCATCGATATGTGACGACTGAGGGCAGTAGACGGCTTTTGTCGTTATACGTAGGCCTGTAACCGGCCCCTCACAAGACGTTATAGTGACGGGCCTGTCACAGGTCTACGTTATACGAGGTTCATTCAACCTTTTGTTGGCTGTCACAGTGAGACTATCGAAGCGCCGGACAACGAGGACGTCGTCTGGAAATTTGTCATGTCAGTCATGTCATCGGCGTCAACTCACCTTGACGAAAAACCAGCACCTCCGATACCGGTCGCAAGTCACTCGCAACTTGGCACTTAGAGTTTGGTCGCATACCCAATGGGACAAGAACCGCTTGTCGGATAATCCAAACTCCTGCTCATATCTCCACGCCTCGTGGAACGGGGAGCTCCAATTCTCGATGAAGCCCGGGGAAGGTGAGCATCATCATCATGATCATAAGTGTGCCGATGATACCTCGCAGTTTTGTGAATGTGACGGAACTAACTCAGCAATCGTGCCAGGAGTAGAAGGGGAACAGTAGACATCATCAGCAGCATAGAGCTTACCGAACCTCGAATCGACACCGACGCTACAAGGTTTGGGGATCCTCTGATGAAGCGATGAAACGTACGAACTCCCCAAGGTTGCCTCAAACCTTTCTATCACGATCATTTACTACCAAGCAAGTTCCTCAACATGATGAAGGAAGGAAAAGTTCTTTTCCACCGGTAGACACCCAGAAAGGCTCCTGTTTACCCTAGTCTGAGTCTCTCGTTCGTAAGTTCTTGGAACCCCCGTTTCTGTTTCACCAAGGGATATAAAGTACTCAACGGGCTGGCTTGGACATTGTCAATCATGTCCCGGCTCGAGTTGAAGACGCCCCCCACACCTTGGTTAGACAGGGCGCGGTCTCGAAGTCCGGTCGGTCCTTGCGTCCCGGGAGGCAGACAAAGAGCTTGGACGACTGCATCAGCTTCTGTCATTCTAACTCGTCCACACGAACCTTCAAACGTCAGCCGGATCGAAAGTTCCCTTACTACTCCCGAAAGCTCTGATGAAGGTCACCATTCGACTGGGTTCACTGAGAACAACAGAGGGTCTGGAACCAGCAGAACCTCATCGCCGTGTGGTACATCATTGTCCGTCACCTCGTCTCAATCTTCAGATCCTCCCGCGTCCTCCTCATCGGGCCCTCCTATCGAACGTGACATCTCTTGCCGACCCCAATCTGAAGCGCTCACCAACCGCAGGGACCAGAATTGTACCCTGTTCTTTGGCTCCCCAGTCTGGGCTCGTTCTACCACATCTCTCTTGGTTGTCAGGAGTAATGGGCAAACGGTCCGCCGCTCACGGTCGCTCAGCGATCCCCGTCAGGTAGCGAATTCACGCCGGCTGTCGCTCGACGAGCCGACGTCGAGAGAGGAGCTAGTCGTATACAGAAGCGCTCCAAATAACCGCAACCGTCATAGTTCGGTAGCTCGGAGGCGGAGACGAGTTAGTCTCTCGTGCGACATCCCGCTGGTCTCCCCCTTACCCCTCCAACGTCCTTCAGGGAGCACAGCAGCTGATGATACGACTTCCTCTCAACCACCAAGGCTCCCCATCACCACTAGTCTCGCAGTCTCTCAAGTAGTCGATACCGAACTCGCAAAAGACCTCTTCGAGAGTTGGACAAGAGGAGAAGCCCTTCCTGTGAGCATTATGCATCGTGATCTTGCCCGGTCAGCGTCGGCCGGGTCTCAACCGACAAAATACCACTACCAAAAGCGAAGCTCTTCGTCTTTGTCGCACCGCCCCGACTTTGAGGCATTAGCCCGCGTGGGGGGATTGCGAATCAGGCCCTCTTCTTTGAATGTCCGTGGAGGGAGGTCAACGGACCGCTCCGGTAGGATGCTTCGTTCTTTGTGCGCTTCTACCGCTAATAAACCATTAGATGATTATCACGACCAAGACGACGAGGATCTAGAAATTGAAGCCGATGAAACATCAACAGCACCGTCTTCGTGTGGGCCGTTCACACCGTCGTCTTTCCAATTCTCCCCCACGACAGTTACCTTTTCATCATGTTCTCACCGGGCTTCTGTTGTTTCTGCAACAATTGAAGAAGAGGACTTGGAAGGAGGGCGTGGGACTCCAGGCCAAATCTTTGTTCCAGACCTCCGTCTCCGCCGAGGGTCCAGTCGTTCGAATTCACCTCATCCAGCCAACAACGCTCCCGCTACTGTACTGACACCCTTCGTAAACGACCATGACACTACATTATTCACTCACCCGCGACCCGCTCCAAAACCACCCACGACCGATGGTTCTGCCGTGTTAGCGCCAGAGGTTCTTGCGACTCGGGCGTTGCTACTTACTCCCGGTGGGACTCCAAACTCGCCGCTTACGCGTTCCACAACGGCTCCTGGTGGAATGACCACGGCAGGGCATTCGAAGGTGAAACTTGGAATTCAAAGTCTGATGAATCTGAAGTTGCCTACCGCGAATGAAGAGGCGGGTAGAAAGAGGAGCTTGCTCTGGAAACTCGGAATCGGTCACTTCGGTTTAAAGAGTATAGGCGCTCGGGTGAAGGCAGAGGCCGGCCGTGTCCGTTCTACTTTGTAGTGTAATTCCCCCTTGGTACTATATCCACGCGTTTATTTTAATCTTTCAGCTTGAGCCTGGGCCTTCGCCAGCGAGCTCTTCGGAGTGGTGCCGTTTTTAGTCATCGACGAAGCATACGACTGGTGGACAAACCGGGAAATTTTTCGATTGGGAGGCCTCTTACGCCTGATCAACCGTAGTGGCACGGAGTGAGACGGGGTACGCGTTTCTTAGAGCCAGGAACCTCAGGGACCGAGTCTTTGAAGCTTGGGCCGCACGAGCTGCAAAAGGTGACGACGTTTGCGGCAAGCCAGAGGCAGTTCTGGATCGATGGGTTTTGACCCGCTCAGAGGTAACGGGACGGTTTTGACACTTCCATGCTTCTGACGGTAGAGTTAGGCACTCAGTGTTGGGATGTACGACCGAGCGGGTAGTTAGATGTAGCCTGGGAACTAGAACGGTAGCCACAGCGGGTTCCTCAGAGCCCTTGTAGTGGTAGTCCTCGATGATGGAATCACGGCTCTCAGCTCGTGGAGGAGGATACTAGTTCCGATCCTGCGGGGCAGGGCCTTCAAGAATAGAAACCACTGAAGAATCGCTTCAAGTATTATCCTCCTCATCCGATGACCTCGAATACATAGGTCTGGCAGGCAATTGACAGTGAGTAGCACCTCGTTCTAACTGACCACGTACGAGGGCGGGTTGACGGTAATGCTATGGACCCTACATCACGAGCTTGATCTTGGTCGAATCGTACTCAAGAGATTTTGATCAGCATTGAATCGAGTCAGATCCCAATGCAGTGAGATGTAGTGACCATGCTTAATGCATCCCTTTCCGTATATGGTCCTCGGACGTAGGGCAATTGCGCCTTAGTTAGGTGGCCTTTCAACACGATCGGCGCAAGAAAACTGCTATGGGATATAAAATAATTAGTATTCTCTAACAAGGATTCGACTATTCTCGCTCCTACTCCTCCGGACATGCATCGCTCTGTCTCTTCAGTGAAAAACCTCCAAAGAACGTTTTCGCGTTCACTGTCCAATACATCAAGCGTCCACCGACCCCTACAGACGCCACATCTATTACCTTTAGAAGGAACATCATCCCTTCCCCGCTTTACCGATATATTCGACATGCCACACAGACTCGGGGGATCGCGCGACAGCGGAGCTCCGCGACTTGCAACAGCAAAGATAAGGGAGATAGGAGAGCCGTTCCTTATCGACCTCACGGTCAGCGACTTCCACTCCCTACCCCCTGCAATTCTGTTTGACGGACCAGCGCGGAAGTCGAAAGGCCGGCCATCACCATGGACAGGGATCGTCGGTACACCCCGTAGGACTCTGCACCAAAGCGCAGTCCCGCATGAGAGGCTGGTAGAGGTGTTTGACGGTCCATCCCATTACAACCGACGTCGGTACCGCCCGTCGAAAAGAGAGAGAAAGGTAGATTTCTAGCACTCTATCTCAAACTCAGTGCTCATCGGTTCTCGCAGAACAAGACCGCAATAGCTTTTGGAGCAGTGATGGTTGTTGGTGGAAGCGTCGTTCTGAGTCTTCAGTAGACGACGGAGACGTTGTGGAGGCGACTATTTTGGCGCAAGCCAGGAGAAACAAAATTGGACTTGGCCATACGACGCTCGCTATCGTCCCAAAAACGCCAGGTGGCGGCGGACTCTGTATGTAAACTACCTGATACCCGCAGAACAAGCAATCCACATGTACTGACGGAGAACGCTGGAGGCTCCGTACGGGACGGGCGTAAACATTGAGTCTGGGACCTGTCCCCCCAAGGGATTCGTTCACTGGCCACGAGATCAATCGTGGTGACGAGGTAGGAACCAATAGGAGCTCGGCGTCGAAACACTCTCGAAAGAGACTTTCAAGATGTTGTTCACATATTCTCCCTGGGAAAGCTATGAGTACACACCACACGGCTCTCCTCGGGAACACGATTGATCACTCACAGTCCAGACCCTCTTGTCACTGAGGATTCTATCCAGTCTGCGGACATTTGACATCAGATATTTCACATTCCGAGAATCTAGGGATTGATGATGCCCATGCTCGGTGTGTAAGACGGAGTTTACAAGTGTGCGTAGGGAGAAGGATCGCCCGACAGCGGAAGTGAAGGGGATCTGACAGACGGTCATCAGCCAGCATTCTGAAGGTCCGCCCGGAATGAATGTGCCTTACAAGCTCTTTCAGCGGGATTGGCAGTTCAAGTCTCTCGAGATATGGACACGTTTTACAGATATGAACGATCGATTCCATCCCAAGAGCGCAATCTACGAACGACACTTGCGTCAGTGTAAGAGCGTAGTCCTTTACTAGCTGTTCGACGAAAGAATGCCCCACAAGGACTTTGCTGTCGGGAAGCCTCATGACGAAGGAGGAAAGAGGGGGGTGTGAAAGCCGAAGGTAATCAAGTATAGAGCTTAGTACCCCTGGGGTCGGAGATGAGATGGTCGATATCCGTGTGTCCATTCCCAGATGCTTAAGATGGTCGAGCTTTGCAGGGATCGAGCTAAGTGGTTTAGAGAGCTCCTGAAGTGCCTCCGGTCAGCGATTATGGCTGACCTTACGAAACATGAAACTAACCGTTGTACTAAAAGAAAGGTTCTCCAAAAGAGGAACGTGTGATGCTAGGCGCAACGTAGTCGCATGGTCAACCTTTGAACATCCGACAATATGCAGACCGATCAATTTCGGAAGCTGAGGCAGAAGTTGTTCCAGGATGGTCTCGTTTATTTCGTTCGATGCCTACGAAATGAGTATGACATGAGCGTCTACTAGTTTCGATCCCTCAACTCACATATAGCATCAAGTGTCTAAGCGTCGTGCTGAAGTTGGGTGCCCATCTGGGGAGGATATCCGCGACATTCCACGATCCATAGTCGAGGGCAAGGTGCGTGAGATTTCGGATACCTGGGAGCAGGTCTGATTGTTCTGTCGTAATATTTGCCTTCACTCTGAGATTTTCCAGACGTTCCTTTCCTCGAAGGGGAAGGAGAAAGACGGGAAGAAGAGGTTCTCTGCACTTGAATGACGAGAGATTTTTTGCCAGTTGCACCGTTTGCGTGCACTCTGAAATGAACGTTGAGTGGAACTGGGAAACGTGTGTTCGAAATCTCGGCACGAAATGAATGTCTGGAAGAACTATGAGAAGAGAATGACGAGCCCAAGTCGAATGGCGACACACCGATGTGCTTCACGTACGTTGCGAGCCACGGACGAGCCACTATCACCCCAAAAGGCGATGCCACCTAAGTATTACAACAAGGTTTTGCATTTCCGAGGAACTCTGAGAGGAGACGGTGCATACGCGAGGATACTTCTTCCCGTGTTTGAGGGTATATGTGATGCTGCGATAGAGCCGTGGAATGACTCCGGCAAAGAATGATTGACTGACGAGAGCGGCAGACGAAAGATCTTGATATGGAAGATTAGCAAATATTATCTCAAGAACATCCAAGTTGAGGTTGTCAGCAGAAACCATCGCTGAGAGTGCGCAGAAAATATGAGAAAGGATGTTGGTGGTGGAGAGACAAGGAGAGCGACGCGTACGGTTGCAGTGTGACAATGACGTTGGCTACCAAGCGCATGGACCACTCAATTTACTCCGCCAGTTCAAACCCTCGCTCTTCTCAAACAAAGATTGTATTTTGCAGATTTCACAACTATTAGCCTGAGGTAAGATCCATCATAGAGACATCCTGCGAGCCTTGCGCCCGTTCACTCAGTGTGACCCGCTTTTTCCCTGCGGGCCGCTCTGCTTGCGAGTTGCTCCTAGCCTCTCGTTTGTCCGGGGACAATGTTCTCAAAAGCTGCTCATTATTACTGGTCACTGCATCCTACACCGTTCACGTGCATTAGTGGCAAGTAGGTCATCAAATATTCCGCAACGTACGACGTATTGACGAGGCCATTGTGTTGGTTTGAGGAGATCTTCTTGAGGGACATAACGGCTGTACATCAGCATGTACGGTCCTGCACCCAGATGGAGACCAGTCGGATCGGTCAAAACGTCAGCTTCAGTGACCTATGACCGTGCGGAGTACGATTAGAGGAAGGTCTGAGCATCGGATGATCAAACTCACTTCGCTGACCGTGTAATCCAAGGTTTTCCACCAGGTACCACTCCTATCTTGTACGTAGGAATACATTTGTTTGCGCCCCGGAACCCCAGTGTGCATAAGCACCGCGCGCAAATCATACTATTAAAAGAAGCATGAGCCACATCGCTGCCACGGGAAGACAGGCAAGGGACGTACCCGATGTCTTTGAAGCTCCGGGCATTCAAACAGAGACTTCATTTCGTCCATAAGTTTTTCACCTTCAGAATTGATCTCTATGCGCGCCTCAGCCTCAAATTCTTACGGCAAAGCTTACTGATAGATAACTCACTGTCGACAGCCATTTCCAGTCCGTGCAGAACTTTCCTCAATTTCTCAGCTGTAGCTGCCAGCGAAGCCTGGCGATCCGGGTCGTTCTTAACAGATGCGACGTTCTCGAAATAATGCACACTCTTCTTCAAATTCTTCGTGACATCTTTGTTCTGGAAAAGTTCAGATTTCTGGCTTCAATCGGAGAGAGGATCCGCTTACATCGTGTTTTGTCAGTTCTGCTTTCTGTTTCTCTAATTGTGCAAGACGATCGCAAATTTCCCGCGAGCGCAACCGTTTCGTGTTGGCGAGCTCAAGGTTTCCCAGGAGAAACTGATCCATGTATAGAGTCTTAGGGTATGCAAAAGTGTCGGTAGCCGAAGAGGGGGTGACCGATCCACTTTTGTTCAAAGTGAAAATAAGCACTTGAGAAGGCTCCGTGATCCCGTCATGGGTAGAACTATCCTGCTCGTATGCGTTGAGGTTTGATGAAAGGCGAGCAACAAGTTCGTTGACGACTGATGTATCCGCGTCAACTTCTACCGGGATTGAATGCACAATAGAACTCTCGGGCTCGGGGTAAGGCTGGCCGTCGACGATCTTGATGTGCCCCGTTAAGAAAGAAATGAGCCGTTCCCTGATGAGAATCGTCAGTCCTATCTAGTAATCCGTCAGAAAGAAGGTTAGTCACTCTTCAACGTCCACAACCTCGTCTAGCGCACTAGAAATCCGCCGCACAAAATCTATAACGGAGTATCATCGATTGCATCCAAGACCTGACTAGCGGAACTTGTTACCAGAAGACCAGACTCCTGGTACTGTCGTCACTTGTGACTGTGCTGCGCCCAGGGATGTGAGAAGGTAATCCTCGGTAACGAGTGTCGATATATTTGCCAAGTCGACGTTTGTGAGAAATTCCACTAATTTTGAGAGTGGATCGCCTTCTTGTGTTTGGATTCTAGATATCCTTTCTCGTATTTGAGGGACATGAAACAAGGCATGGACAACCTAAATGACATAAATGTAGCTTGAGTGGTATCTGGTGCGCAAGAGAGACGTACCAAGGCAGCGTATACGAGAGAAGCGGAATCGGCGCGTAAAGCAACAGGCCTGTAGAGAATGAAATGTTCAATCGGTACCACCAAGATAATGAACACTTTACCAACCGACCATCTATTCGAAGCATATCTGAGAGTTCTACATTCTCCTCATTATCTTCCGGTACCGCGAGACTAGCTTCAATGGCCTGTTTGAGACTCTCGTCTTCATTCGAGATCTGTTGTTGGGCCTGTTCCGTTGTCAGATCAAATCGTCAAACTCACGCAAAACACGCACACCGGTAGTAGCCATAGCCCAGTTTGGATCTGGTTCCCTATCACTGGGACCGAATGTAACCTCTGATGATGACAAGGTTGGCTGAGGGTCTGTTTCCATTGACATCTGCAAGGCCCTCGACATCTCCTCGTCATTGTCATCTCCAGTCAAATCAATGACGGTCTGTGAAGGAGTCGTCGTGGTGACTTTGGGAGTGGGATTGGATTCCTGTAGTCCTCTATCGCCTGCCAGCATCGCATCCGCTGCCTTTTCCATGTCCCCTTTGAACTTTCGCAACACTCGAAGAGCCACGGTTGAATCGACATCGCCACCCATCATGGCTGAAAGTAATTCGACATCATTATTCTCCTTTTCTGTGGGCATTGAGAGTTGTGTCATTATGTTCCTGTGGGCAGAGGGAGCGAGAGATTGACCAAAGAGGGCTGAAGAAGGTTGCTTCGGACGAAGCGCTGCGGCCCAAGCCAGATGATCTCATCTTATCTTATCTCCCGGTACGAGGGCTAGTCAGCTCATCGATTGAATCCAGCATTATTCTCCTTCCTTTCTCTCTCCAACAATGCCTCCTCACATTGTACAATTTTCACCTCTCCCCTCTTTGATCAGCCCATCGTTCTGGCATAAGCTCACAGAACTCAAATTGGACGTTCTGAAGCTGAGCGATGCGGAGGTTGAAATCACTGGCACCTATGGCGTGGGCAGACTTTTCAAGGATAGAGAAGCGACTACTGAGAAGTGGGTTGGAGTAGGCGCGAGCCTGACTGTCGACGAAGAAAGCTTTGGCAAAGGACACGCAAGGTATTCAATAGCCACTGAATGTAGCAACCTTCAAAATAGAACTCATTTACATCTCCCCAGCTTGCCATTTGGAAGCTCAATCGCGAAAGGTGTGGTCAAGAACTACAACACGATCGAAGAGTTCAAAGCAGCAGAAAAGGCGAAACTACTGAACGAAGCAGCAGACAAGGCAATTTCCTCTCCCATACTCGTTTGTTGTCTGGACTTCCTGACATCCGCTATTGTCCTAGATATGGTCGTCAATACAAACGACAAAATCGACCTCGCTCTTGAACTCATTCCTCCTAATCACCTACGCCGATCTCAAGAAATACAAATACTTTTACTGGTTCGGGTTCCCAGCGTTCATCACCAAGCCTTCCTGGTACATTGACAATGAAATAGGCTGGACAAATGCCAGCTCGAGCGACGCGTTTACCACGGAGCAGCTGAAGTCCATCCTACAGCAATTGTACACGTCTGCGGCTGCACAACCCCTACCATATTTCTTGATCAGGTCTTCTGCGGACAAGGCAGTCATTGTCGTCCCCGTGGAAGAGTTCGACCCAGCGAAGGACGCGTCCGATACCACAACTATTGCTTTCGTCGATCCATCAGCGGAATCCCAGAATCCAGGTTGGCCTCTGAGGAACTTGCTCGCTTATCTGAATGCACTATACCCTTCCGCGTCAAAGAAGTTTAGAGTGTTGTGTTGGAGAGATTCTGAGGCACCTCGTGACGACGCGTGGAAGAGTCGTTTCGGTGTTGTTACTCTTGGGGACGGGACCAGTGAAATTGAAGTTAAATTCTCGAGGCCCGACGTCACAGGATGGGAGAAGAATGTCCATGGAAAATTGGGACCTCGTGTAGCGGACCTAGCACCCATGATGGATCCCGCCCGGTGAGCTACACTCTTTCAATAGTTATCTTCGAGATGCAATCTCGATTGTTGCTTATCTCTTCTCTGATAGACTCGCAAACCAAGCCGTCGATCTCAATCTTAAATTGATGAGATGGCGTATCATACCTGCCCTCGACCTTGATAAGATAGCGGCCACTAAATGTCTTTTGCTCGGAGCTGGCACCCTCGGTTGCTATGTGGCACGGTGTCTCATGGTAAGTGTAGACTCTGTCTTGAAACCCATGCCGTCCCTTACCACCGCGTACCAGGGCTGGGGCGTCCGGAAAATAACTCTGGTCGACTCGGCGAAGGTATCGTTTTCAAACCCCGTGCGACAACCGCTGTTTCAGTTCTCCGACTGCCTGAATGGTGGTAGGCCGAAAGCTGAGTGTGCTGCAGAACGCCTGAGGGAGGTTTGGCCCGGTCTAGTTCGTCATATTATTTATCCACCTACTAGTTTGGGTACTTACTCAATCTTAGGATGCTACCGGCGTATCACTCTCTATTCCGATGCCCGGTCACCCGATTCCTCAGTCCCCTCCATCTATATTGGAGCAGACGAAGAAGGACGTTGAGAAGCTCGAGCAACTGATTGAAGAACATGATGCTGTTTATCTCCTTATGGACTCCCGAGAGAGTCGGTGGCTCCCTACTGTGATTGCGAGGGCCAAGGGAAAGGTTCGTTGAGCACTCGTACGTCTCGATGGAGTACTGACAGCGCGACCACCTAGCTTGTTCTCAACGCAGCTTTGGGCTTCGATACTTTCCTCGTGATGCGACATGGTGCCCGACCCGAATCTGGTACGGCCCAGGATTCCGAGGATCCCAAAGGACCGCGTAGGAATTTGGGCTGCTATTATTGCAACGATATTGTCGCACCAGCTGATGTAGGTTTGAACACATCGACCTCTCTCCCGGGCAGTCTCACATCATGGTTTTACAGTCACTTTCCGACCGTACCCTCGACCAGATGTGCACGGTTACTAGGCCTGGTCTCGCTTCCATAGCCGCATCGACCGCAGTTGAACTCATGATGAGTGTTCTGCAGCATCCAGAGGGGTGCGTAACACTGCCCTGTTCGTTAGTCTCCAATGTCATCTGATGCAACTTCCACAGTGTACGGGCTCCAGCTCCGCCAGTTCAGGCCAACTCTGCGGACTATCCGACTGAGGGTGAAGGCACCAGTGTATTGGGCTTGATACCCCATCAGCTACGTGGTTATCTCGCGCAATTCAGGAATCTCCAGATCGTGGGAGCTGCTTACGATAGATGCACGGGCTGTAGTGAGACCGTAAGTGTCCGCTCGGATCATCAGCACCTAGATCACAACCGGCCTGACAATGCTTCCTCCCAGGTTGTGAAAGCTTACGAGAAGGAAGGCTTTGATATGATGGTCAAGGCATTCAATGAACCGAAGTATTTGGAGGAGTTGACGGGTCTAGACAAGCTGTACGACGACAGTGAGAAAGCACTTGAGAACGTGGATTGGATCGAGGGTGAGGATGAAGAGGACGACTTTTGAACGAACATCTTACGATTTGAATGTCATGTATTTTACGTATTCTCTTGTGGACATCATTCACTCATGGATGTCAGGATAAACTTGAGACTGCAGGATTGCACTTTGGAAGAAGGAGCCCATATGCGCCCACAACTGAAATCGAGCCGGGTCGTGCGGGAAATGTTTGCCGGGATCAAAATTCCAGTGGTGCAAGTGGGTTTGGTGCTGCCTACTCACTAGGTAAGAGAAGTTTTGCCGCATCCTGAGTGACAAAGTTCGAATTGTACTGTACCGTGTGAACGTATCCAGGTTTCATCGTCCGCCGTGCCCGATTGATATTGATGGTGGCTTAGTTCCAGTATGGACTGTTCAGTTTGGCAGCGCCTCGTCAATTCCGCTCAGTACAGGCTCAACATAGTAGTTACCTGCATCACTTCTGGCGTATCCGAACCGGCGGTATCGGGGCAGATTCTAGGCAATAGCCTTTACGCTGGCGTTTGGAAATCAATTATCCTCGAGGTGGTCTACACATAAAGTATTTATTGCAATCACTGACACCTGCATAGCTTTGGTTACTTGCAGCGTGCAATACCCGTGGATCCGGGGAAGTGGATTCTGTATAAAAGAGTGAAGCCACAGGACAGCGTTCGGTAGGTGAACTCTAGTTTTCTCCCTCCCCTCGATTACCTTCGTTTTCCAAAAGGCCTGGTTGCCTTCGTCCTTCAGCTCTTCATTCACCCCTTATTCTTCGACGTCTCATCATGTTTGTCAATGGCTTGATCCTTTCTTCCCTGTTCGCTGTGAGCATGGCTGCCCCCTTCAAGCTCGAGGCAAGACAGCTCGCGCCTTTGGGCGAAATACCCGGTACCGGTGAGTCAGGCTAAGCTTCCGCCCAACACAGTCAATTCTCACCTTGTCCATGTCCAAGCCACCCTTGGTGACCTTACGAAAAACGACTGTAACATCCCAATTAAGGCTGGAGCACCGGCGTTCCTCGTCTCCCCAAGGTCGAGTTTCGTCAAGGCCCCGTGAGTACAACTTGCCGACTGCTGTCAGGATGAAAGCTAAACGACTTGCGACATTGTAGACCCGGGACCAACGCGTAAGTTAACTAGTCACGGTCTCATGAGGATGATAGCTCACAAACACCACCTCAGAGCTGAGAACGGGCTTTGCGGTCGCTCAGACGGAAACATTTTTGTCCAGGATGGTAAGGAGGCTAGAAACTGCTTTCTTGATGAGTCGGGTACTTAACCATCCCTCTGTGTCCAGCCGCCGGAAATACTATCATCAGTCTCAACACCTCCCCTGAGGTATTCCCTGTTGGACTGTGTAACGAGTGCGGGCCAAACGACATCATCATCAACCAAGCAGCCTTCGATTTATTGAAGGGAGACGTCAAGACTGGAGTCATCAAGAATGTCTTGCCGACGATTGCATGAGCTCAGTCCTGGAGAAGCGGAGAGAAGCAGTAGGGGTACCGTCGCATGGCCGACAGGATGTATACACGAAGTTGCGGTGACCACGCTATGTGTTGAATATCCACCCGTTCCTAGGAATCGAAACGATGAACGAGGAGGAAATCGGACTGAGTAAGTGTTCGGCAAGCGTGGCAAGGATAGGCTCTGTGATTCGGATTCCTGCGACAGCTCGAAGGTGCGGATGACTCTAAACCGAGATACCTATGGACTGGCCATTTCGCGGCCACTTTCTCGATGCACGTTCATAACGTGGACTTCGTGTCCCGGCTGCCTCGTATTCGGGTTTGAAGCAAGCCTGACGCATCGTCCACTTTACATTCGCGATCATCTGGCTTTCGCGTTCGCCTCTTTCGTCATCGTTCTAGATAGGGTAGCTACGGACGAGAAGTAAGGGGGGAAGCTGACATGAAATACGTGCTGTCGAGGGATTAGTCGTAGGTGTAGGTGAGCGTATACACCTCGCGCCAGAGCCCCTGTAGATTGTCGGTCTGGTCCGATAGACTGATTCGAGAATTTCCTTCGTTCATCGCGCTCTCTGTTGTTGCAACAAGCGGATCAGCGGAGCAAAAGAAGGCAATATCGAGGAGTTGCGAATACCTTGCGAAAGCGGTAGAGCGTAGCGTATGGAACAAGCCATGGCTAGTTGACGTTGCTTTCGACATAGGAGCACTCGTACCGAAGATATTGAGCTTGACGATAAGGTTATCCTTGAGGCATTTAAAAGTTCAAAGGCAGCCCTGCTCCAAGGGTGCTACGATACTAATTAACTCGCAGGAGAATTAATCAAGTCATTGAGTGACAGCCTGGTTACCTATCCTGCCTTGGCAATGACATGCCTGCGTGCGCAGTCGATTCTGTGAGTACACCATGCTGTTCAGGAGACCAGAAGAGATGCGCGTAGAATACGTACTTGCGTGTCGGTTAATGAACCTAAGGAGGTATTCTTCCTGATAAGTCGAGTGTAAGAGATTGGTATCCTCAAAATTTTCGTTCCTTACACAGAGTCATACTCCTGTGCTTAAGATAATATATCAAAAGAAAATTCCTGAGGAAAAAGTGGCGGTAAGAGAGCAAGAGGCAGACCAACCCTGACCAACCTTAGTTCCAAGGCACCTGTCACGGCAGGCAAATTCGGCTACGGTGAGGACCAAACACCGCTCGAGGTTCGTGGCGCCCAAATTCGGACTGCCATCAAGACACCATTCAAAACAACAACTTTTTATCATGCAAGGGACGTTGACGGTATTTATAAGGTTGACTTCCAAAAGTCCCGATTGGACATTCCCTTCTCCTCCTCCTCTTCATTTCTCTCTCCCTTGTTGATTTACGATGGCTCCAGTGAAGGTTAAAACAATATGCTGCAGTGAGTCTTGTATCATCCTCAATTGCTCTGAGAACTTTTTTTTTTGATGAGTTTCTCCAATCGTGTTCTTATCTCTAGTCGGTGCTGGTTATGTCGGTGAGTAGGCTGTTATCCGTGTTGTTACCTTTGACGTGCGTTGCTGAAGAGGAATGTTCGTCAAGGCGGTCCTACCTGTGCTGTGATAGCCCTCAAATGCCCCGACATCACCGTCAACATTGTCGATGTTAACCAAGCTCGTATCGACCAATGGAACTCGGAAGACTTCAAACTTCCCATCTACGAGCCAGGCTTGGAGGATGTTGTCAGGGAATGTCGCGGCAGGAACCTCTTTTTCTCGACGGAGGTCGATAGGTGTATACAAGAAGCGGACTTGATCTTCGTCAGTGTCAACACACCTACGAAGAAGTCTGGCGTTGGTGCTGGGTTTGCTGCTGACCTCAAGTGAGTGTTTATACTGGTTGATATCCCTGTCCTCATCGAACGTCTCTCGTGTCGTGTTTAGCTACGTGGAACTCGCGACCCGTCGTATCGCCGCCGTTGCAACATCGTCTAAAATTGTCGTTGAAAAGTCTACTGTGCCTTGCAGGACCGCGGAATCTATGCGAACAATCCTTGAAGCTAACTCCAAACCAGATTGTCGATTCGACATTCTATCCAACCCAGAGTTCCTCGCAGAAGGGACTGCAATCAGCGACTTGTACAAGCCCGACCGAGTCCTCATCGGGTCTCTGCAAACTCCTGAAGGTATCGACGCATGTCAAAGTTTGTCCGAAGTTTATGCGCATTGGGTACCGTAAGTATAGTCTTCTCGCTCTCAGTTCTCCTTTCACTGTAGCTCTGTCTGTACTTGGCTGACGTTCGTTTGTTTCATGCAGTACGGAGCGCATTTTGACTGTCGGGCTTTGGTCGTCCGAACTCTCCAAGCTCGCGGCGAACGCTATGCTTGCCCAGCGTATCTCCTCAGTCAACGCGCTATCAGCTATCTGCGAAGCTACTGGGGCAAATATCGACGAGGTTGCTCACGCTGTCGGGTACGATACGCGTGTTGGGCCAAAGTTCCTGAAGGCATCAGTAGGATTCGGAGGCAGTTGCTTCCAGAAGGACATCCTAAACTTGGTATATCTCAGCGAGAGTTTGCATCTCCCTGAGGTGGCGGCGTACTGGAGGCAGGTCGTCGAGTTGAACGAGTATCAGAAGAGGAGATTCTCAAAGCGCGTCGTCGACACGCTGTTCAACACGATCACCGGCAAGGTTATTTTTATTCGTCAACTTCCTATTTTTGCTTTGCCTAACTCGTTATGCTTCCGCAGAAAATTGCCGTGCTTGGATTTGCCTTCAAGGCCGACACAGGGGACACTAGGGAGTCCGCAGCTATCACTCTAATTCGAGACTTCCAAAATGAACGGGCGAGGGTCAACATCTATGACCCCCAGGTGCCTCACGATCAGATTTGGACAGACCTATCGGAGGCTAGCCCCAATCTCCCCCTCGAGACGAGTGAGGGTCTTTTCTTTACTGCATGATCGACCCCATCCGCTTACCATTACTTTCGTAGTTCAAAAGCAGGTCACAATCTGTGGCTCCGTCCTCGACGCGTGCAACGATGCCGACGCTGTGGTGATTGCAACGGAGTGGAAAGAATTTAAGGAAATAGATTGGGAAACCGTATACCAAGGGATGAACAAGCCCGCTTTCGTGTTCGATGGTCGACTGCTGGTGGACGTTGAGAAACTGACAAAGATTGGATTCAAGGTCAGTTGTCTTTGTGTTCAGTTGTGAGAACTGCGACTGATTACTGTACAGGTCAATGTCATTGGGCGCGGCAGCGGGGCGGCCTAACTTTGCTTGGGTTCGCTTCAAATTCTTCAAGGACGGAAATAGTAGATATCTGATGATTTGTTAGAATGGAATGGACTTGGATAGCATATGGACTTGTAGAAAAAACGTCAATTTTCTTGCGGGTTGCTCTATATTACTCGGGTTGCAGTTGTACACACAGTAGTCAGCCTCGTGTTGTCATCATAGATCGCGTACATTATTTTCAAATTGTCTCACAGTTGAATTCGTCTAATTTTTCTGCCAACCTCCCGGGGTACCCTACCACGCTCTCTACCACGTACCACGACGACCCAGACGACGACGATAACACCTTGAACAGCGACAAAGTTATCGAGCTCAAAGTGAACGACAGCGACGAGTAATGCCCATTAGTTCTCCTCTGCCGTCCCCAATGGCCATTAGAAGCATGTCGCCGTCGTCGGGGTCTCAGTCTATTTTCAAGAAGCGTTCCACCTCGTCCCTATCTCCCACCATGGCCACTGCCACTTCCTACCTCTCCGCTGTCTCTGAAGCCGATGCCCGCGCGAGGACAGCGAGGTCGTCGACACCGACACCGACGGCGACACCGGCACTTTCCTTCGCATCCTCGACGTCGTCCGAGCACACTTCTGACCTCGAAGAGTTCGACGACAACGACGACAAGCTCATGGGCCCTCTTTCCGTGCCATTCCGCCCACCGACCTCTGAACAGGTCTTCTCTACCGTCCACACCGAGTTTGGGCACTGCGCAAGCGAGGAATACAGGCATACGAGTGCGCACACCCCGGGTACTCCTATTCATGGCCATATCGACAAAGACCCCCCATACTATATCCTACTTTCAACCTACATCAGCTATCTCATTCTAATCGTTCTGGGGCACATTCGAGATTTCCTGGGGAAGAGATTCCATCCGAAGGCATATAGGCACTTGATGCCCCATGATGTACGTGTTTATCCGCAGTCTTCCCTTGGTTTGTGAACAGTGTGAAACGAACCTGAACACAGGGATATGCACCTCTCAACTCCGACTTCGACTCGTTCTATACCCGTAGACTGAAGACTCGCATGGACGAATGTTTCGCTCAACCCGTTACTGGTGTTGCTGGTCGTACCATCGTTCTTTTGGACCGTGTCTCCCTCGACTACAACCGAACTCAGGTCGCTACCGGTACCAAGACCCGTGCTTTGAACATTTCCTCCTACAATTACCTCGGATTTGCTCAAGCTCGTGGCGGATGCGCCGACGTTGTCGAAGAATCCATCAAAAGATACGGTATCAGCACTTGCGGCGCTCGTCTTGAAGGAGGCACAAGCGAGCTCCATACCGTCGGTGAAAAATTGGTTGCCCAATTCGTCGGAACCGAGGACTCTCTCCTTTCATCCATGGGTTTCGCCACGAATTCGACTTTTATTCCTGCGATCGTTGGGAAGGGATGTTTGGTTATCTCGGATGAATTGAACCACAGTTCAATTCGGTTCGGTGTCCGGTTCAGTGGTGCTCATGTCAGGATGTTTAAGCACAACGATATGAAGTCCCTAGAGTCACTACTTCGAGAGGTCATTAGTCAGGGACAGCCTAGGACGCACCGACCGTGGAGGAAGATTCTGCTGATTGTCGAGGGTCTTTACAGCATGGAGGGGACTATGGTTAACTTGCCTGGCATCATGAAGTTGAAGGAAAAGTACAAGGTATGTCGCCTGCTCTGATTTTGCTTCATGCCCTGATCTATCTTCGCTAGTTCTACCTCTTCGTCGACGAGGCCCATTCGATCGGCGCTGTTGGACCCAATGGACGCGGTGTCGCAGACTACTACAACATCGACCCCAAATCTATCGATCTCCTCATGGGTACCTTCACTAAGTCATTTGGGGCAGCTGGCGGATACGTCGCCGGTAAAAAGGCTATCATCGACCGGATCCGCGTCAAGGGCTACTCAGGCCCCTATGCAGAGGCCATGTCGATTCCGGTCCTCACACAAGTCATCGCCAGTATGGCCAGCATCATGGGTGTCGCCCTTCCTACAACCTCGACGAGCAACTCTAGCTTGACCCTCCGCAACAACGGTTCGAATGGACATCTCCCGGTCGAAGATGAATACCACCATCCAGGCCCTGTTCCCGTAAAGACTCTACCAGGATGGATGTCACTCCCCCCGGAGCTCGCGTCCGGAGAAGAAGGTCGCACACGTCTCCGCCGTCTGGCATTCAACTCATTCTACCTTCACCGTGGTCTCGACAAATTAGGCTTCATCACCTACGGTCACCCGTCTTCACCTATTGTTCCCCTCATTCTGTTCAACCCCGGAAAGATGATGATGTTCCACAGAATGATGAAGGACCGGGAGGTGCCGATCGTCACGGTTGTCGTTGCGTACCCGGCCACTCCTCTTGTCACTACCAGAGTGCGGTTCTGTGTCAGTGCAGCTCACACGAAGGAGGATATCGACTGCATCTTGAGGGCATGTGACGAGATTGGCGACGTTATGGACATCAAACATGGAGCCCCCAAGTCGGAGAGGTGGCACGTTGACGAGATTTGCGCCCGGGCGGTCGAATTGGTCAATCTACCTGTCGATGTGTAGGAATGCTGAAAGGGGGGGACCTGGGTGGATTTTGGCACACGATCTTTTACTTTCAGGCGGAACAGTGGTTTATGACGGATGATCGCTAATGACCGAGCTACTCTTATATTATCTCCATTGACTTTTGCTCTCTGCCTTCTTCCCTTTGGGCCTCCGCGTAGACTTCTACTTTTTAAAACTGTTTGTTTGCGGGGCCTGGTCAATCTCTTCACAAGCATAACCTCCTCACTATTGTACTTACATTACTTCCAACGACCGAGTATTTGCTTTCTTCCAATACCAATTCCTTGCATTCATTACTCGCGCAAATATTTAATTTTTTTTTATCATTACTAGAGCGCGAGCCTCATTGTATACGTATATACAGTACATAGAATACAATATAACCCGTCTACGGGGAAACGGATCACAATGAAGTGGACGGCCGACTGAATCTGCGTTCTAGCCACAGACCTCGGGTTGTGGAACGACAAAACAATTCAAATTGGCTGACTACGCCATTGTGGACCCCTTCCCGCTCGTATTACAGCGCCGGTCCGATGTTGTGGCTCTGGTGTGTCATCTAAAGATAGTCCAGTGCTTCCAGAGTCAACGTCGGGCGACCTTCATGTGTCGGACCGAGATCCCTGTATACCTCGTATCGACACCGTGTACGGTGTGGCTGCGAAGAAAAGAGTGTGGATTGTCATTATGACGACGACAGCTTGGTACATGAGCAGACTCTCAGAGTCCCAGATACGTAAATGAGCATGCTACAGTTTCCTCGTGGCGGCAGTGTTCAAACAGGCACGGTAGACACAGGGATCACGGTTCCCGTCGCAGTAGGAGCCGCAGTTGTGGGTGGCGTTGCAGGGAGAGAAGGCGTAGCATCACACACGACTTCAGGCTTCAGCCCTGCCCGCAAGTTCGCAAGACCATCTCCCTGAAGATCGTCTCGGGGCCCCTCGGGAACCGTGCCGACGTAGGCATTGAAATTGTAGATGCCACAGGGGCATGTGTCCTGAATCACCTTCAGGCTGGTTGCAGACATCACCTCGACATTATCCCGACTCAATGCAAACGCTTGAGCGCCGAGTTTGAAAGGAGCTGCAAAGGCAGAAGCTCCCGCTGGTGCCTCGAACGTGTAGAACGTCCCGCCTGAATTGACTGTGACGGTTCCCGGGGATTTGAGAAGTGAAACGACGAAAAGGTTGTCTTCGAGAGTTTCAAAGCCGTTGGGACGGCCGTTGAAGAAATCCCCCGTAGCGTTGTTGCCAGCACCCATGGTGTTATCGGTGGCGTCGCAGTTGATGTCCTTAAAAGTGGGACGATACCAGTAGATGATCTTCTCTTCCTCAATGAAGGAGTCGGGCTTGTCCGCGCCAGCTTTGTAGGCAGCAATGAACGGCTTCGACAAGTCTGCCCATCCGTTGTGAGGCCTTCAAGGAAACCCGTGAGGGGAAATGACGAGACGGCGATAACACGTTCGACTTACATATCTTTTGCCCACTTCGAGGCCCCATCGTCTGTGTGCTTGGCGGAGAGAGGACCAATGTAGTGTGATTCCCCATAGTCATTCCAGGTAACAATCTCCGTAAATGCGGGTTTTAAGGCCAAAATCTCAAGCCACCTCTGGTAGATCAAAAGCTCGCTTGGGAATACCCAGTTCTTACTGAACGTAACTTCACCGCCGAAATGGGTTGCTGCGATCAAAAGTCAGAAAAAGAATACAGAGGGAATATAATGGAACAGCTTACAGAACCAAGGAGAGACAGCTGCAAAACCATGATGAAATCTCGGGACTTTCTGGTCATCGAGTAGGAAGCTGACTCACGAGCCATGTATGTCTTTCCTGCCAAACTCGCCTGGAAGCGCTGATCGCCGTCGTTGACCGTGACCAACTTATCAGGGCTGGGAGCCTTGTTAGCACCATTGCTTGGCCAGCCTTGGAAGTTGAACGCGCCGTCGAGGAGACCAAAATCAGCCAGTCCGGGTTGGAAGTTTGGCACGAAGAATATATCTTGTCCCGCACTGGCTCTGACAGCGTTGACGTTGAGTTGATCTCCAATGAAAGTGGACACGAAGGGTTTCGTTTGAACCATCAACTGTGCTGGTTTGGAGGCGAACTGGGAAATGATTCCCCCAATTGTCGCTTCATCTCCGGGCTTGAAGAGGTTGAAGTCGAAGGATATGAACACCTTCATATCATTGTTCGCGGCGGAGTCGTACGCAAAACCAAGCTGTGTAACCTGCGAGTCCTCGGTACCAATATTGAGTGCAAACGCGTCGATACCGAGATCCTTAGCGCGTTTCATGTCGTCGTCATAGTCAGCAGCACTGGCCCTGTTTGCGGTGATGCCAACCTGAGGGTACAGAGGTTGAGCCAATGATAAGCAATCCTGAATACGACGATTGCACAACCGCTTACAATGAGATGAGCGAAGACCATCTTGGGATCCGCAGTCTGCCTGTATACCAATTCCCGACTGTACGAATAGGGAATGGCAGCGCCCAGAGATAGACCAGCTATAACAGTGCAGAAAAGGAGAGAACTAACAAGACCGTGCATGTTGAGATTCTAGAGGTGGGTGGGACAGTCGCTACGCTAGCCCTTCTGGATTTTTCGTTCTACTTTTAATCCTTTGCCGCATTCGACCCTTGATGGTCGTCTGATGCCAGTGTCGCCGGGGTCAGCACGCCGCATGAACTAGACTGATGCAGCGCGTATAGACTCCTGCAGAATGATGATCCTGATCGGGAGTGGTTGAAACTTGTATCAATGCGGTATCAATGCCTGAAGTTCGTAAATATGTCTGAAACGTCGCCAGCGCAAAAAAACAATGCGGCAAATCTATTAGCTGAGATGGTCGTGGATCTGCATTCGCGGCTATGAGTCGTATATACAAGATTAGGCCATCGTTCAGCCTGTTTATATTGACGGCAAACAGGAATTCGGATTCGGAGGATAGCAAGCAGTGGCAAACAGTGGTGATGGTGATGAGGAAAGGCGTCTTTTGTATTATGTAATGGATCCCCTTTCTTTTTGCGGTTACCGTCATGGACCTCTTCGGACCCACACTACTCTTTTGCCCCGGGCAACATTGTAGAGGGAGACGACCAAGCAGGCCCTCAACTCGTTGATCATATATCTTCAATTTGTGAGCTACAAGGGTAGATCTACAAACTCGCACCGTTCTCACATTGTTCACTTTCCAGACTGACGGACTACGCACAAATTTTCCTTCAACCATCCCATACAAACCAAATCTCAAATAGTGTATAATAATTTATGGACTCCCCACCGGACCGCGAACGCGATGAACCGTATCGCATGGACAGCACTCGTGATATTTTTCCAGACTTTTTCCACAAGAATCGGGACTCACATGGTCTTCAACGCACTTGGGAGCAATAACGGAATTCCGTACTTAAGGCTTACTCACGGCGTATTCCAAGGCGTCCCCCAAAATGCGCCTCACCCTCAGCTTTCTTGCGCTGTCACTTCTAGCGACAACTTCCCGGGCATACATCAATTCCACCGACACGGAATGGCCTATTCACGATTCAGGGTTCACTCAGGATGTTCAGTGGGATCATTATAGTCTCATAGTTCAAGGCAGAAGAACGTTTATGTGGTCAGGCGAACTGCATTATTGTGAACAAACCTCTACTATGCCTCGATAAATTGTTGACCTTCACCCCGTTTCGCAGGGAGGATCCCGGTGCCAGAAGTATGGAAAGATATTTTACAAAAGATTAAAGCCTCCGGTTTTAACTCAGTATCTGTTTATAGGTATGTTCCAGCGCACTGGGTTGAATGGAGCTCAACGCGTAGTTGAATATAGTCACTGGGGCTTCCATGCGCCGAATAACAAGACTTTGGATTTTGAAACCGCCTCGCGCGACATTGAACCCTTGTTGGACTACGCCAAGGAGCTTGGGCTGTTTGTTACCATGCGTGGTGGACCATATGTCAAGTGAGTGCGTGGGGCTCACCTCTCAAACGTTCCACCTAAGCACCTATGCATCTGAAGTGCGGAAACCACTGCCGGAGGATTTGCGCTATGGACTACAACAGGTGCCTACGGTTCTCTACGAAACAACGATCCGCGATATACCGAAGCTTGGACGCCTTTCATGAACAGGATCAACCAAATTGTTGCGAAGCACGAAATCACGAACGGTGGACCAGTTGTCAGTGTCGTATTTATGCTCAAACACAACCGCGCTCACTTTCCTACGCCAGATTCTCAGCCAGATTGAAAATGAAATATGTTGCCAGAGGAACTCGGACGGAAGTATCAACACTCCCATTGCTGAATACATGGCGGTTCGAACTAGTCTCTCCAATCCAATGTGCCTTGTCTGAATTGCTTCTTTTTTTAGAATTTGGAGCAAAATGCTCGGGACAACGGAGTACTCATTGTAAGTCTAGGGAGCCGCGTACCACTTCATTGGTTGATAACTTCTTGTAGCCCATTATCACGAACGCTCCTAACATGGACTGTGAGCGGGCAATTGTTTCGGAGTTCACTTTCATGCTTACAATGGTATCTAACAGCAAAATCCTGGTCTAAAGACTACAAGCCGGGGCTGGGCTCGCAGGATATCTACGGTATGCGCACCAGTATCCCTGAAATAAGATACTTGACTAAGAGGGCCCCCTTAGCGTTGGATAGTTACCCGAAATGCTGGACATGCGACCTGTCTGTCTGCAGTAGCGGTTCTGCGAACGTGAACTTCGCGGATCACTTCGACGTTGTTTCTCCGACTCAACCCTCGTTCATGGCTGAGTTCCAAGGGGGGTCATACCTCTCTTGGGGTGGACCAGAAGGAGGATGTCCCGAGAACATTGGACGGAATTTCGTTTCGATGTATTACAGACATCTCATGGCAGAGAGAATCACAATGATCAACTTGTACATGCTGTGAGTAAAAAGACTCTGGTTCCCCGTGTCGCATCTCCCTAATTTCCTGCCTCTAGGTTTGGCGGGACAAACTGGGGTGGACTGGCAACGAATGTTGTTGCTACCAGCTACGACTATTCCGCGCCTATACAAGAAACGCGTCAACTGGGCGACAAGTACTACGAGACTAAACTCGTAGGACTTTTCTTCCGTACAGCTGAGGATTTAGTTATGACGGATCGTACGCCCTTTTCCACATCGTACGCTACTGTACCCAACGTTGGTGCTACCGAACTTCGAAACCCGAAGACCCAGGCAGGCTTCTACATCACTCGGCAATCCAACATGGACTCTACTACCACGGTCGACTTCAGGGTGAAGGTTGCAACGAAATCTACAGGGAATCTGACCGTGCCTGTGTTTTCCGATCCTATCAAGCTGGTTGGCATTCAAAGCAAGATCATCGTTACAGATTTCAGATTCGGTGACAATGTCCTGGTCTATTCAACAGCCGAAATATTATCCCATTCGGTCATCGATGGTCAGAGTATCATCGCTTTGTGGCTTCCAGATAATGAGTCGGGCGAGTTCAGGGTTAAAGGTGGCTCAACCAAACGGGAGGTATACTCAGGAAAAGGTGGAGACTTTCACGAGGTCGATGGGGATCTGGTTTTCTCGTACAATCAAGGAGAAGACCAGACCGTACTTCAGTTGGATAACTTCCGTGTTGTTCTACTCCCGCGTCAGATCGCGTACCAGTTCTGGGCACCGACGCTAACAAACGATCCCATCATCTCTCCCGAGCAAGTTCGACTCGTCATTGGACCATACCTTGTACGATCCCTCCGCATCGACGGGGATCAGGCCATTATTGCTGGTGATGTCGACAAAGAGACAGTGTTGGAAACATTCCTACCAGAGGCCGTATCTTCACTCCAGTGGAATAACCAAATCCTTGAGGTCGAGAGGACATCTTACGGGAGTCTGAAGGCGACACTTGCCAAACCAGGAATTGACGCGGAGGATATCCGACAGTCGTTGACCCTTTCTGGCTGGAAGTACTCCCCTGCTCTACCTGAAGCGGATGCGGACTATGATGACTCGAACTGGGTAGCGGCAGATCACACAACCACCACAAACCCTACCAAGCCGTCGACGTTACCAGTATTGTATGCAGATGATTATGGTGTGTTTCTTTTCCTCGTATCGAGCAATTGGCTTAACGTTTACTATCAGGTTATCACAACGGCGTTCAAATCTTCCGTGGTCAGTTCTCCGGCAATGCAACTGGCGTGACCCTTGAGGTTCAAGGGGGAACGGCCTTTGGATGGTCGGCTTGGTTAAATTCGGATTTCATCGGAAGTTTCCCTGGAACAGTGGACGCGACAAACGGGAATCTCTCCCTCTCCTTCTCTAACGCCACCCTCTCGTCGACAAACTCACTCACTATAGTGATGGATCATTCTGGACATGATCAGCGTGACGACGCGTTGCTGCCTCGAGGAATTTTGGGTGCCACACTACAAACAGAATCGGAAGAGTCCATCTCCTTTGCACGTTGGACCGTTGCGGGCAATGCGGGCGGCGAGAGTAATATCGATCCTATCCGTGGAACCATTGCAGAGGGCGGTCTGCACGCGGAACGATTGGGGTGGCATCTCCCTGGTTTCGATGATCTCGAGTGGACAGAACGAGCGCCTTCGGATGGCGTTGAGGGAGCTACCATTGGCTTCTTCCGCACTGTTTCCGAAGTCAATGTACCAGAAGGATACGACGCTTCACTCGAGTTTGTACTATCGGCTCCCGAAGGTAGTGTCCTTAGGGCGCAACTCTATGTTAATGGGTTCGTGGGTTATGCTGCCTACCTTACGACATATAGGACTGAACCTCTTATTTTTCTATGCACAGGTATCAATATGGAAAATTCGTTCCGCACATCGGAAATCAGATCAGGTTCCCAGTCCCTCCTGGAATCCTGAACTACCGAGGTTCAAACGTTATCGGGTTGAACCTTTGGTCACAGACAGCGGAAGGGGCTTCAATGGACATTGCGTGGAACGTGACGGGCGTTTATGAAAGTTCTTGGAACCCTGGGTTTGGTGCCCAGTCACTTCAACCAGGATGGGATCCTATCCGTCTCGAATTTGCTTGATATGGCAGTTTGTAGCGCATCTCAAGCCTCTAGTACTTAAGTTCTACATAGAGGTGTTTTGGTATGTAATCGGGTCGTTGTATCTCTTGAGACCAGTGAACTGCTTTCGGCGTTGCCCGACACCAGGCGGTACTCCCTGCCTCTCGCAACTCAGAAAGGTCAAGCCCACCCATCGATGACTGTTATTCATAGAGTTTGAAATCAATTCGGCGCTGCTCCCCGTACCGGGTGTTGGACTTGAAGCCGTTGGTTTGTGGAAATTCAAACCGTTAAGCGTGCGATATCTTGTTGGGCCAATACCTGAGGGCTGGTCATTACTTGCAATCCCGATCTGCCGCGTTCCTTGCGTTCCTCGGTCAACGTGCGTACTTGAATCGCTACGCACATCGAAAAGTAACCGAGTTTCAACCAGCTGCGGGTGAGACAACTCCACAACTGACGACTCAAGTTTTCGTTCTCTCAATGCAGTCCTGCAAAAACCACGGCGAAACGCAGCTAGGACGCCTCAAGAGGCTCAGTGACCCATGAATCGTATATGCCAAAGAAACTTTGGACATATGGCAGTTGAAGTGATTCTTGAATGGGACTTGGACACATGACTTTCGCAAGCATCATCACGAGAAGCTTCCTTTCGCCTGGTGCGGGAGACTGACAATGACATGGGATACGTGTAGCGGTTACTGTATTCGTAGCTCTTTTGAGCTCTCCCTTTCAGTCTGAAAGGGGATTTGAGCGTAGATCTTGTTGTAATACTTCCTTTTGTATACAAAAAAGACTTGGGACACAAAGGGCCACGGTGTGCGTTCATTCATGATTCGAGAGCTTTAAGATATGCGACACGATGCTCGTCGGCGTCTTTTCCGAGTGCGATGTGTTTGCCTGTAATGAAGTGGTCCAAACCTGCGCCAGGATCCTGAGGGTAGACAATGAGAGACAACCCGAGAGCGCGAAGTGTAACTGACCTTCATGAACAAGGTCATAGAACCAGTTCGTAATACTTGTAGATTGAGGCCCAACCGAAACGTTAAGCCTGCGGGCAAGTCCAGGAGCACACCATCTCTGAGTTCAACTCGAATCCATTTGTTTCTTATCGGATCTGTGGCGCGGCAATTTAGAGGATGGGAAAGGCGTCGATGTACCACTGGTACCTTGGATGTCGAAGAATATATCTTCACTATAACTGTGCCAAAGAAACTGTAACTGATGGATCAGGACCGTGCTGGGCGAGCGCGTCGTTGTTAGTTGTTAGGAGACGGATGATGGAAAGGGAACTCAGCGATTCACTTCTGTGTTGTGACAGTTTCTACCAGTTTCTGGAAAGCCTGTACCTTTGGCCATCAACCACCATCTCATCTGAAGGATCGACAGACTAACCTTGAATTGGTCCTCACTCAATGACTCGGCATCGAATTTGATACCATCAACGTTGGGGTAACCAGATCGCTGAGCCTCGGATTTGGCTTGTTCAAGAGCCTGAAGCCCAATACCGACTTGGGATAGTTGCACGCCCAATCTCTGGAGTTCTTCAGGAGGTACTGGCTGACCAGTATTGATGGAGGCATCATTGATGACACCGTCGACAGGTGCAGAATAGCGGTAGAAAGCTCGCATAATGGACGATCGATGACTTCCTGAGGGAGGCGATGAATTTTATATCATGAGGTGCAGTTAGAGCGTGGCTCTCGTGTGTCTGTCACAAACTACGAAAAGAGATGATCATACGACAAACCTGCGATAGGAGCGAGAGATAGTGACGCTGTGAATGGAGCCCTGTGAAGTTGTCAAATCGGAAACCAGGGTGGAGGACAGTCTTCACGATCGTGTCCAGAATCCAGATGGTCACAGGGAACTCATTTTGGGGGGTTCAGCTCAATCGGTGCGTGGTTCCATCGCGTCCGACGTAGCCCCATTATGGTCATCAACCTGCCGTCGCCACGTACCTTCGAACAATAACACTACGCCTCATGCAACTTTGGGGGGAGGAAAGCACGACTCGGAGTTCCATAACAATGATGGCATTGTAATTGATAATCCCGATATAGACAATATCTTATCTGGTGGCGGTGCAAAGTTGAATCTTCACTCACGAGACCCGAACCGCACTGTTTAACGAACGACGATGAGCTCGTCCTCGTCGCCACCAACAACGCCCATAAGACGGCCCAAGGCGGTCGTCGCCGACGTCGAGCGACCTAATTCACCTTCCCCCAGCACTTCAGGTTTCTCTCTTATTGCGGCAGACGAAGCCAATGACTCCGACTTCTGGACGTATCACAACAGCGCAAGGCGACCAGCTTTTCATTCTACTCCTACTCTAAATTACTTCTCATCACCTTCATCGACCTACTCAGCTTCCACGTATACCCAAACCTCACCATTCACCTCTTCGCCAGGGAGCGGTGGCAGTGGCGGCTTGAAAACCTTGTTTCCACGGATCTGGGACGTACTGGTCTCTTCGCCGACAAGGAGCATTCTCAACGTTTCTCCTTCTCGGAGTCAGCGACAGAGAGCACATACCATTTATGGGACGTTTCCTCGGGTAAGGGCCTCACAGTCGTCCGCGAACACCCTCGTCCCGTTCCCAACGTTCAGCTCACCTCCGTCCGCAAACGATCCCTTCTCTTCCGATTTCGAAATTCCTTCTCCTTCCGTTCCGTTAGCGCCGCATCACCGTCCGTCTTTGTCGTCCTCATTTTCGTCCTCATCATATACCCATATCGACTATTCGGATCTGGCCCCGCTCGACGGCGAAGAAGGCGAGCTCATCGATGTCGACGACGAAGCGTGTTTCCCCTTTCCCACGTCAGCTAAACACCCAGATGGCCACCTCAACCTTGTCTTCACTTGCAAATACAATTGCAAATTTGCTTGTGCGCATCCCATGGCGTGGAAGACCGTTCCGAGGGCAAGCTTCAGTCGTGCGAGAGTCATTACGGGTGTCGATATCGTGGGCTCTCTTCCAGCCGAGCTGGGTTTGGAGATATTAATTTATCTTGCGACGGCACCCTCCTCGGGCTTGGAAGACATTCTTGCATGTACGTCCGTCAGCAAGAGATGGCGTTCACTTGCTCTGGATAACGCTGTCTGGAAGCAACTGTTCGATGCCCGATGGGGTCCATGCAGGATAACTCGTGATGAAAGGATTCTGGGCCGATATTTGAAAAAGCAGAAGAGACGGGGTATAAGATGCAGGGAGAAGAAGTTACCGCCGCTTCCAGGCTGTGGCGAGCAATTGGGAGAGGATCTACTTGCGTTGAATTATCTTTTTGTGTTCCAAGAACGACTTGAACTGGACAGGCGTTGGGCTGGGACTGCTTTTACGAAACGTGTCATCTCAACTGCTCCAACTTCTTATTCCCCTCCTCCCGGTATATCTCCCTCGTCATCTACATCGTCGTCCAGTACCTTCCTTCCCATATCCGCGTCAAATTCTCTATCTCCATCGGTGTACAACTCACTCCAGTCATCCCCCACCAGTACGATCCAGATGTCCCTCCCCGGAACGTACCCCCGTTCTCGTAATTCCAGCCCTCACCGGTCGCACACACCTTCTCTGACGCCGCATTACGGCAATAATGGTGGTCCGTCTCGCAGAGGCGGATTGGGGGAAGATTCCTACCAGTACGACAAGTTTGAACCCTCCTATACCAACCTTGAGGGTCATTCCGACAGCGTCTATTGTGTGGAGTTTGCGCAAGGGGGAACTCTCGAGCACGACGAGTACATCTTCACTGGTTCGCGGGATCGAACAATAAAGATGTGGAATTTGACTCGAGGGACATGCGATGGGACGTTCAGAGGGCATGAAGGAAGCGTGTTATGTTTGAAGTTCTTCTGGCTGTCGGCGAAGCGTGGGATTATGTACACCGGGTCCAGTGACCGGACTATTTTAGTCTGGGATGTTTGGCTGGAGGGCCATGAAGGCAAAGCCAAAGTAACCACCGTATTGAGGGGCCATGGCGGTGGTGTGTTGGATTTGAGAGTGGATGACCGATGGGTGGTTAGCTGGTATGTCGTTTTATGTGTCATTCGCTTGAAAATTTACTCAACATGTGTGCGCCGGTCAGTTCGAAGGATGCAGCCGTTCGGATATGGTCAAGAGATTCGATCGTCCCCGACGAAGAAGGGAATGGTCCTGAACCTCATCATATTCTCGAAGGTCACGAAGGCCCCGTCAATGCCCTTGGACTAGAGGGCGGACATGTCGTCAGTGCGAGTGGGGACGGCAGGATGATCCTATGGGATGTTGCAACTGGCACCCGTTTGAGAACCTTTGAAGGCCATGACCGTGGATTGGCCTGCATTGCGTTCAAAGACAAGTTCATCGTTTCGGGGTCGAATGATTGCAAGATCAAGATTTGGTCAGCCGTGAACGGGAAGTGTGTTGCTACTCTCGAGGGTCACGAAGCACTGGTTCGGGCCCTTTCTTTCGACACTGCTCGAGGTCTCTTGGTCAGCGCCAGTTATGACAAGACTGTCCGTCTGTGGGACGTGGGGGAGGTGATACGAGGCAGTAGCGATTCCTTGCGACCTCGATTACTTCGAGAATTCAGACATACTCACACAAGCCACATATTCGACGTCAAGTTTGATTACGGGAGAATCGTCAGGTGTGTACTTCTATCTCACTTTCAGAGCACGAAACTGACTTGTTCTCAGTACCTCCCATGACCAGAGAGTCATCATCACTGACTTTACGAAAGGACTTGAGAGTGTCAGCTTGTTCGTTTGATCTCTGTCGGATTTGGACTATGATTGTTGTGTATGTAGCCCCTCCCATCTGTATTTATCGTATGTGCGCCATTGCTTTTGCGGTTCCTTCCCTCGTTTCCGCCGCCACTCCTTATGCTATAATCTAGATCATCGTATATTTTGTATCTCCTGTAAGCTTGTACATCTTATCGTTACTTGGTTGAATTACCATACATATATCCTTGTCCATGATTTGTGCGATACTGTGGAACGTATCAAATCCACTCCCCGCTGACAATAGCGTCGTCCGGGAAGTCTTCCTTGTCGAGGCCTAACTCTCGGAATACCTGGTTTACTGATTGGGAGGCGTCGTCCTGTTGATCCTCTTTCAGAGCTAGACGGTGCCAAGCGGTCTGAACGCACGAAACTGGAACAAAAAAAAAATGGAACCTACCATCGCCTCTACCATCACCCAGACTGGCTTCCAGTCCCTCCTCCCCTCCTCTTGCTGCAATGAGAAGTAATTGTGCTCCCTCGTAGTCGAGCAGCTCAGGTGTCTCGCAAGAAGCGAACCTTAGGCCGTACGACTCTCTACCTCTCTTCCCTCCCTTTCCGAAGACGCCTTTCATGATATTGTCTGGGTATTTCGCACTGCCCTCACCAGGTTGTCCTGGACCGGACGCTGGGGCCAAGGGATTCCTCACCTGGAGGATGAACGAAGAAGCCTTATGAGCCCCGAGCGTCGACTGAACACTCGATTCTTCGATCTCGGTGGGGTGGGAGATGTGATAGCCCAGATGCGTTTCCCGCTCGGAAGGAACACCGGGATTGTTGTTCACAATGGCGTATCCGCCCCTGCCTACGAGACGGGCAGGCTCCTCGTGGCGAGTTCCTATCACTCAAGTTAGTATGCGGGTTTTCTATGACGGAGAAGAGAATGGGGGCACCTCTGGTCTTCGTCTCGTATGTCTTCTCTCCGAGACCTCTCTCCAATGAATCTAGATCGTCACCGACCTTGGCCACAGTCGCCCAAAACGTTTCCTTCCCCCCTTTTCCTGCGCCATTGCTGCCTGCCTCAGGCAGTTTTTTCTTCCCGACCGTAATTAGACGAAACTTCTTTGAGTGGGTTGTAGTTGCAGGTGCAGGGACAGCATCCGCGCCTGCGGGTAGAAGCTTCATGTCGTCCTCCGCTTTCACCCCATCCTCGGTCTTCTCATCACCGTGGGTGGCGTAGCTGGGAGGACGAGGAACTAGCAACATGTGGAAGTTCTTAACGTCGTCAAGAGACTCGGCATGCTCGTGTTGGACTTTGAGACGATAAAAGAAATAGATGTGGCCGCGTTCAATGGTACCTTACAGACGCGTGTCGAGGTCAGAACCGCGGTCACTTTGGACAGACTCATGACGATTTGTGCTTTACTGACCTGTCGCGGGAGTGTATCGCTCTTTCGAAGTGTTCGCCTCAGAATCTGTGTCCTGAGTTTTAGACTTGGGTTTCTTCTTTGGAGGCTCCTGGGTTTCGTCCCGTGTTTTACTACGTTTTGCAGGTGGTTTGGCTGGAGATTGCGAGTTACGTGCTTTCCTTGCCTTGTTAGCTGGCGCGGGTGTCCCCGAAGTAGTTCTACCCTTTTCTTGCCCTTCGAGAGTGGCTTGTTTTCGCGTTGTTGGCATGGTCAAGATATTGTTTCATGCGATTCGGCAGGGTCTCCTTTTTATAGCTTGTACGCAAGGTGAGACTCAGACTATGATGTCAAGTTGAATGTCATTCGGCTGGGTGAACGAGCGCTCCATGGGCACTTTCGAGTAGTCTAAGTGGCTTGACAGAAAACCTTCCGTATTGAATACCGGCACCACTGAAACCAAGTACTGAGTACTGAGTATTAGGATCCTTGGGTACTCTTGTCAATGTCACCCTCACACTGGCAGCTGATTCTTCTTCAGGTACGAAAACTCGAAGCCAGGGAGTAGGAATTCCTGTCGGGTTGCATCTGCACAGTTTAATTGCAGGTAGGATGATAGAGGGAGCTAAAGGAAACGTCAAGTTGACTGTTCAGTGTTCGACTCGGGTTCGACGTTTGACTTGTGAGCTTAGCGCCCTACCCAGGTAGGCAGGCGCTCGAAAGAAGCGCCCATCGCTTTTTTCTTTGCCTTCATGGTCGATCTCAAGAAGCGCAAGGCTTCCTCCCGTTTTTTACCGTCCAAGAAAAAGATCAAAGTCAGCCATGCGAATAGCTCAACATTACCTTGGAAAAAGTCCTCGCGACCCCTGGAAGCTGGTATCGACGCTGACGATGGGATTCTGGAATTGGAAGAGGTAGAGGGCGTTGAAGTCTTCTACGAAGAAGGCAAGGGGGGAAGAATTGCTCGTTTCAATGTGAGCCGTGCGACATCATATCTCATACTGCTGATATGCTGACTGTGCTTGTGTGAACAGGTCATAGAAAACGAGAACGATGGTCAAGACGAAGACGAGGATATGCGCGACGCGAATGAAGACGCTCGAAGCGCTGACGACGAGGATGAGCCTGTTGAGCAAGTGAAATTTGACTGTAATAGCTCTTTTTACGTTCGCGTGCTTTCCCTCACTTGACCTCCAACAGCAGAGAAACTTCTTCCACTATGGCATTCAATGGAACTTCATTCCCAACTCTACAAGTCTCTGCACCAAAGAAAATTCCTCAAACCCACTCCGATCCAAGAAAAGTGTATACCACTTGCACTAAATGGAAGAGATGTCGTTGGGGTTGCACAAACGGTGTGCAACTACCTTGTCTTGAATGAAATGCGACTAACAATCTCGTCCAGGGATCAGGTAAAACTCTTGCTTACGGATTACCCATTCTGCATCGATTGCTTCAAGAAGCCCGACCCAACAAGAGGTCGAAACGGTCTCTTCGGGCACTGATCCTAGCACCTACGAGGGAACTGGCACTACAAGTTTCGGCTCACATGAAGGAAGCACTCGACGAATCAGAAGCTCACATCAAGGAAGAGGAAGATGAGAGCGCGACAAACGTGGCCGTGATTGGGAAGGGGAAAGGAAAGCAGAAAGAAAAGTCGGAGAAAGAGAACAACAAGCCGTCAACTTCTACCAAAAAGTCACCGCCAGCGGTCAGTATAGCCGCTATCGTGGGTGGAATGTCGGCACAGAAGCAGAGAAGAACTCTCGATCGAGGTGTTGATGTCCTTGTTGCGACTCCCGGTCGTTTGTGGGATATTATCCAAGAAGTACGCCTTTTCTGTCTTGTCGCAGTATCATCGTCGAACCCTCGCATACAGGACGATAAACTCGCTATGGAGATAAGGGACAACTTGCGCTTTCTGGTACTAGACGAGGCCGACCGAATGATTGAATCGGGACACTTTAAAGAGCTCGATAGTATCTTACGGCTTACTTTGCGAATAGACAAGTACGTCCCCGTTACTCTCTATCTTTCCGTATTGACATGTACGCATCAATATCATAGTGCAGAACGAATCCCGAATGATATAGAGTCTCCAAGCGATGAGGAGGGGGAGGAAGCTGAAGACAGGGAGACCTCATTAAAACTGAATTCCAAAACCCATTTACAGACATTCGTATTCTCCGCTACACTGAGCAAAGAGCTACAGAGAAATGTCAAAAAGCGCTCTCGGCCCAAGGGAGGAAAGAAACCCAATCAGAAACCTGTGACAACTTTAGGTCAGACGCGTTCAACACTGCTACTACCGCTATTTTGACGAACTCCTCCTGAATAGATGATCTCGTACTGAAACTCGATTTCCGTGATCGAAACGGCCCTGAAGTGATTGATCTCAGTCCTGAGGATGGTCTTGTCGATACGCTGGTTGAGAGCAAAGTGGAATGTCTTGTAACTGACAAGGTAAGCAAAAAATTCCGTTTATATGGGATGATAATACGCTGAATACGCATTTGCAGGACATATATCTGTACTACTTCCTACTCCGCTATCCCGGTCGAACATTAGTATTCCTATCTGCCATTGATGGCATCCGACGCTTGCTGCCGCTGCTGGAGATTCTCAACCAGAAGGTTTATCCCATCCACTCGCAGCTCGAGATGAGACAGCGTCTGAAGAACCTCGATAGGTCATTTTATCTCCCCTCCTTGATCCCCAAACCACAAGCTAACCAGTCCGATAGGTTCAAATCGGCGCCTGACTCAGTCCTCCTCGCTACCGACATTGCAGCTCGTGGACTGGATATTCAAGGAGTGGATCACGTCGTACACTATCAAGTACCGCGTTCAGCTGACGTTTATGTTCACCGAAATGGCCGAACAGCGCGTGCAGGTGGGAAGGGCTTTAGTCTTCTGTTGGTTGCCCCGGACGAGCGGAAGACTCTCGCAGGAGTTCTTGGATCGTTTGCTTCCGGTCGAGGTCCGCCTGCTCTCTACTTCGATGCATGTGCGAAGTAACTTACCTCTCCATCAGATGCCAAGTCGATACCCCTATTTCCAATACCAGATACCAAACTATTGGACAAGCTGAAGGCACGTGTGAAGCTTGCGAAGGAGATCGAAGGAATCGGTCATAAAGTTAGAAAAGCGAACCATGAGGACAAATGGATGAAGGAGGCGGCTGATGTGCTCGGTGTAGACCTCAGTGACGACGACGACGATAGGTCCGTAGCTATCTCGTCGTCAAGGGCATTGGTCACGCGTCTGACGAGTGTTTTTACCAGGAAACCTACCAAGAAAAAGCCGAAGCAAGACGCCAAACTTGCATCGATGAAGGCAGAATTAAAGCAGATGTTATCACAACCGCTATTGGCTCGCGGTGTATCGGTCAGATACATTACCGGTGGCAGCAATCCTCTTGCAGAAGAACTATTAAAACAAAGAAGTTCGACGACGTCAAGCGAAGGTGCGTGCTCCAGTGATTTTTTTCCCGGGTCCATGTGCAGTTCTTGATCATACAACTTCTAGACATATCTCCTGTCATGCTGGGGCTTGGAGGTGGTAAAGCAGATGCCGGTGAAGACGTTGCCGAGGCTCTGAAGAACAAGTCCAAGGGAAGGAGAAAAAGCGAGGTGAAACCGAAGTCAGAAAAAAACGAGTGGAATGGAATTGAGACCTCTTGACTCTGAATTAGTGTCGACAGTTGAAGGACTGTCGTAGTAAGGCACAATTGGATGAAGTATTCACGAGGCGCGTCGACCACATTGCTCCTAACATCTCACGATAAGTTAGCGTCCTCATTGGCCGCCATACATATGCTACAACTCGTTTGTTCGAAGATCCGTGACCTGTAATTGCCAGTCCTGCGGCACCGTGATATTGATGATGGGTGGATGGCTGAGGAACCATGTTGTAAATATCCGACGAGGTACTTGGGTCCTTTACCGGCAATATGGTGACAACCAGGCGTTCAAGGTATAAAAAGGGCCCTCGGAGAAGTGCGTTCTTCAAGGTGCTCTCAGGTGTTCCAATACCTCTCAGACCTCACATTCCAGATGGCTCCCGCATTCCGTCTCGCCGTTGCAGCATTGGCCCTCATCTCCTCCGTCTTCGCGGCTCCTCTTGAGGAACGTCAGGCGTGTGCTGATGTTATTGTACAGAACTCTTCTCTGTCATCTTCGCCTTTGTACTAATCCACATCAAAGGTGATCTACGCTCGTGGTACAACCCAGCAATCACCCATCGGCGACTCTGCAAGCGTTGGAGCCCTTTTCCGGGACAACATCAGGTCTCGTCTTGGCAGCCGCACTTTGACTTTCCAGGGGGTCAACTACCCGGCCAATATCGCTGGCTTCCTCGCTGGCGGGGACCCCGCTGGCTCCCGTACCATGGCAGCCGACGTGCGTGTAGCTCTGTTCTTTTTTAATGGCTTGAAATTGAAGTACTACTCCTTCCAGATTACCAGCGCGGCTAACTCCTGCCCTAACGTACGTCATGTCTTATGTTCCAAAGACATAAACTTGAACTTGCTTGACAGGCCAAAATTGTGTCTGCGGGATACAGCCAGGGTGCACAGCTCGTCCACAACTCCGCGAAGATGCTCACCAGCGCCGTCACCAACCGTATCAGCGCTGTTGTTACCTTTGTGAGTTATGATTATTGCATTGCTTGTCCAGGTTGGCTGAGGCAGTGTTCGCCAGGGTGACCCATACCAGAACCAGGCTGTCGGTAGTGTTCCCTCGAGCAAGGTACTCGTCGTCTGCCACAACGGCGACAACATCTGCGAGGGAGGTATCAACCCCACCGGCCCGCACACGTATGTCTCAATTATACCTCCGAACAGCCCGCCACTCACAGGGTTCTATTACCAATAACACAGCACTTACCAACAAGACGCTCCGGCTGCAGCTCAGTTTGTTATAAGCAAGGTTTAGACCCTGCTTTGTGAGGAAACAGTATGGAAGGGTGATCGAAGGGAGAAGTTGCGGACCCTCGAATACGAAATTGTACAAAATACCCGTTGAAACTAAAGTATGGTCCGCTCGAGATTGAAGTATCCTTTTGAAGCGTTCAATGCCTATCGAAATCCACGTAGGACTTTATGGGACGGAATCAGCACGTTCTTCCCGTCGGTAAGGGGAGACCGTCAGCGCTCTCGTACCAGGTGTATGTCTTCCGAAACCATCTTCCTTCTCAGCGCCGGATAAACACCCGAGCGCCCGTTTGAACCTCAAGCATCTTACGCCGTTCCTGGCCGTCACCGCTGCCTCCAGTGAGTCATCGCAGGCGCGAGCGGGAGTGTTGAGCGTTCTCCGTGGCAACTCGCTGGAGTTGGGCCTGCGCCCACTTACTTGACAAGATCGGTTCACAGCGTTCAAGGTGTTTGTGACTGATAATCAATTGCAATGGCCGGATGCTGGATGAAGTTCATCCACTCAACTGATGCGCCGAGTGCTACTCTGAACTCCCGCAGCTTCAATCCAGCGCCCATGATACTATGATGGACGAGCCTGGAAAATGAAGACTACAATGCCGCATTACAGCGTTTCGGATGGACTTGCCTGAAGCCTTGTGGCTCGGAAGCTTCACTGACAACTCTGAGGCCCGAGGAGGCCGATGCTCAGTAAAGTCTGGAGCTCTCCAGCTCCAAGAAAACTGAGCTCTCAAACCTTTTGCCGGGAAGATAAGTCCTCTACCATCGGGATGATTCGACTTGTCAAAGCACAAGATAGATAATCCCGAACTTCCGCCCACGGAATCTCTATTACAATCAATACTAGTTCTAATTCATCATGTCCAACTCGGACGTCGATCCTATAGGTTGTAACCTCGTTTGGATGCCGGAGACTCTGTAATCCGTGTCAGCAGTGGCGACAACCTCGGGTGTCGAAAATGTACGGTCACCAATCGACGTGCCGGGTTCAATCACCAATGTAAATACGGTCATCCAAAGGCCTATTGTAACGGCCACGGCGAATCTTGTTGATAAAAACTGACCCGGATGCCCAATACTATTGAAGTTGAAAAGACGCGCAACTTAGTCCTGGTCAGAGGTGTGCGCTGGGCGCCTGCCTGAGCGGCAATTCGTTCCTCTTTCGTCAACCACGTTTACACCTCGGGATGCGACCGAGTCTCATCAAGACCGTCTGCGCCTTCTTGACCGTTTTGCCTCGGGCGCACCCTCCTTGAATGCTACAGGCGTTGGCGGCTCACATATTTGGAGCAGAATATCAAGATTTCAACACAGCAACACGACAGCTATACGGTTTTAAATTGAATTTCATTGTTAAACTTGTTCAGTGGACATGCGTTTTGAGATGCAAAACATATAAAAGGGGCTCCTCGGGATATATTTTCAACTACCATTGCCCCGATTTCTCACCTTCACCAGCGAGCCTTAGCATGCCCCTCAAGCCACTTTCTCCTACTTCAGCCAAGGCCAAGCTATCGTACCCAGAAACAGTGCTTGCCTTCAACGATGACCACCTCATAGCAAGCCTCAACGAAGCCTGTCAGAACCTGGCCAAATCCAGCATTAGACTTATGAGGGGGTTCGACGCAATCAGTAGCCAGTTGAACTCGTTCGACGCCCAGACACGGAAGAATAAATCCCCTCTGCGACCGGTATGGTCAGGAATCCAGAAGGTGAGCACAAATACCCCTCTCAGGCCTCCAGTACTTACTTCGCGACCGTAGGACTTCACCGATGTGGTAAAGCAACATCGGGTGAGCGCTGGACTGATATCGGGTCGATTAAAGAGTAAGCATTGCTCAATGACCCCGTTGATCGATTCATTCAAGCCTGACTGTCGTGTGTTCCAGTGTTACACGGGATGATTCTACCCATGGTGACACGCAACTCCGAGGGTGAATCAGAACGATCCCGCAATGAGAAAATACACATTCTGAAGTCGTATATGAATGTACGTCTTCTGTCGCGCTCCAACCGAATCGGGACAGTCCTGGAGGTTTTGCCCTTTCCGACAGATTTCATCTGATCATGCCGCGTTCACTTATACCCTGACGGAGAAAGCACTGGGGGTCACTTCAAGACTGAATGTCTTCCATACCGAATACGCGAAGATCTCGTGTCAAGGGGAGACTACCGGCCAACAGGAATTACGAGAGTTAACACACAAGCTCTCTGATCTTGAAGATACGGTAAAACAGTGAGTTGTCACGTATTTGGAAAGCCTTTAGAAGGGGACTGACCTGACCACCAGATTATGCTCAGCTGTAATATTTACCCGTCTTATAGCCTTGAAACAAGTGACTGATCTGCACCTTAGTTCGGGAGATCTTCCCAGCCAGATGGCTCGGCTCTTGCTTTCACTGTCCTGAAGAATTTAGTCTCAGGATCGCCCCGTTCTACCCATAGGACATTGTCCTGCGAAAATGTGGTAAGCAGCTCTACGTGTTTCTCAACGACAACATAGATCATAGTTGACACAATTGCAGGCATTGAGCGACTCCGGGGCGACCGCTATAGGCGTTTTGTACAAGCAGTTGGACAGTGAGTCTACATTCGTGGTGGAAGATCCAGCCTGCGGGATGTCTCATCAATGTCTCCTGACCCCTGCAGGCGCCCACGACGAGCTAGCTCATGCTAATTACTCAGTCCAAGTTACTAATCGGAGAACGGATAGTACGAGCACCACCCGGGCGTCGCTGACCAAGCTGGTTTCCGACGAGCTCCTCAACGTTCAAGCGGGGCTAAGTCTTTTCTTAGCGACATGGGGGAACCTTAAGACAGAGTGCATGACAATCCTGGATTGGCTCGAGAATCGCAAGGCCTATTTGGTAAACACATGTTCGTGTCTTCGTGCCCCGAATCGGATGGCTCATCTCCTCGTTCCAGAAACCTCCCGCTTGTGTGGAAACATATCTTGCCACCGGGTGTACTCTGTATCCTCCGTTGGCGAGGGCATTGGATGCCTATATTAGTGCATTGGACCCGGGCTACGGTGGTGACGAGCGTTGATATGGGGGCGCGTCCAGAATGTTACCTTCATTCCAGAGCTCTTTCCTCTTTAGCGAGGAGGGGATATTTTAAATCTTGAGATTCGAATTCCAATGGTGACCGGAACGGAGTATCTCCTCATTCAACATGTATTCGTCAGTCCGGATGCAGGGCTGGAATATTGAGTGGTCATTACTAGGAGACCGCCCACGATACGAGCCGGACGTTGGTTTCTCGGGAGTCGCAGGGGAGACATGGCCCTGGGGGCTAGTTGACTTGTTCCCTAGTGTTTCACGAATTACAGAGACCGAATGAACATGGAAATACTACAGAGATTATGGTTGGCTGGGGTCTATTCGCCCTGATATTATTACTCCCAGCGGTATTGTCAATATCGATCGCGGAACTCGAAGCGTTCCACGTCCACAAATATCTTGAGCTCCGCAGCGGGTTTTACCTGAGTGACAAAGGATGTTAGGGTCCCTCCAGCCACAATTACGAGCTACGGGTGTGAACGTACATCGACTGGTTTTCCCGTGGGTGTAGACAGTGATACAGCCGGGGTGTGGACATGGACGGTAGCGCCCACCGTCTGCGGTCGGGAATTGAGGCTACTCAAGAGAGAGCTAGTGTACAATTTGCCCAGGGGAAGATTGAAGATAAGGTGTCTTGCGCGATTTGTTAGCGTGACGTGAAAATAGCGGAACAAAACGAGATACAGTCCACCAGGCTAGGGAACCTTGAGGTTAGAATTTTCCTTATTCTCATCAGAAATTCTGACCAGATACTCACTACCACTAAGTATAGTATGAGATCTATGAGCGCGCATACAGAAGTGCAAACACCAGTCTGTACAGTCACTGGGTCGACGCCGAGGTGAAAAACGATGATTCTTTATGAGCGCCATTCAAAAATGGGGCTGGTGGCAACTCACGACGTATGATCTGATCCACAAACTGGTCAGAACTACGGAACCCGGTTTTCTTCTTCTTCTAGAAAGGAGCGCCGAGTGTAAGCTTGATGGTCGATCCACAAATATGCCCTGAAAGTGTACCCTGAGGTGGTGTGAGCCACCCGAACGAGATAGTCAAGAGCCACAGATCTCGTACAGGTAGATGACCAAAATAGCCGTGATGGCGATATCTGCGAGGCATTCCCCGCCTAACCATAGCAGAACGAAAGGCTATCGTTATATACAGCTCCAGTGAGCGAATGAGGTCTGTTTGGAGATGATAGTGGTGGCGTACCTTGAAGGTGCGAAACTTGGTATACTGGGGATGTCTCAGTACTCCCAGTGTAGAGGCGGCTGCTCCAGCTGCAACGCGTACAAAAAATTCGAAGGACAGGAGGCAAAGCGATCGGATAACCCACCAAACCCCACCAATGAGAAACAGACTACCACGAGATAAAGGAATGGACTGGAAGTTAGGAGCCTCACTCGCCGGGCAAAAAATAACTGAACAAGAGTGGCGATTAAGCCCTGTAATTTGGCGTGAGAAGCGAGGTCCCTTCTCAGATTCGCAGAACGAGCACTCACGGTAAGGACGGGCACTAGTATAGAAATGATGAGGATTTAAGATGAAATAAGGAGAGGGTCCCACCTGTCGCCAAGGCTGGGTGTTGGTAGAGTCAACATCATCAGAACGGGAGCCACTGTATCCTCCAACGCACCCCAGTGTGCTGTCTGTAGATAGATAATATTTCCTGAGGGGAGGGCATGAGCACTAAACCGAAAGCCACAGATGCAGGGCAAAAACTCACCAGAATGAAGTATCAGTGCGTCGTAAAGCTCACATGCTATAAATAGTGTATGGAATGCGTTGGCAGTGTAGATGCATCCTATCTGAAGGGTTGGGGCGTGTTTGATGAGATGAAAGAATAAGGAAGCGGCTAAGAACTTGCAAATAACTTCATCTCAAGTTTGTCTCTGACCAACAACGAGAATTCAGAGAACGCCGAGAGTCGCGAGGGACTGAAGCAAACCTTGAGTAGGCGAGGATGTAGAAATGAACCTGGGTGGTGATGAGGCCAAATAGGAAGACGTTGAAGATGAATCCCATGAGCATTGGACCGTGCCTAGGGATACAGTAAATGATGAATTCTCGTGAATGGGGTCCAGCACAGCGAGAAGAAACGGGACATACGCGACTTCGGCGGGAAGCATCGTGTGGCGATTCCCTAAGTATCGACCAGAACAGGAGCGGGCGGGAGACTGGAACTGGGGTGGTCTTGCTGGTCGTGTTCGTTAAAGTTGTCGTTGAGGCCAACCTGTGAGTCACGTTCACTGTAGGGACTGCGATCGAAATTCTCTGGGACCCACTCACAATTAAGTCATCAAACTGTCATTTTCATTGCAATCCACGGCCTTGCGCGCTCCCTCCTCCTCTCCAGTATTGCTTTAGACGCCAGGATGGTTCGCACTCAGAGCACTTCATCGCAGAGCGTGGGTGTAGATGGGTGTAATTCATCAAACGCAACATCCGTGGGCTGCGGTACTTTGAATCGAACAGGGCTGCGATGGGCGCATCTCTTGGTATGTTATTGTGTGTCAGCCAGTACCACTAAGGCATCGATTGTCACTGGTCGATTGCGTTAGGGAAAACAGATGAACTGTTGAATTCCCGTGTCAACCGGGAATGGACACGGACCCAGGTAGAACGTTGGGCGCTATTTAGTAGCTTGTTCGCCTTTCTAGGGGCTTAACCGGTATCCGCGAGGTAACCGTCAACAGTGTTGCCAACGGCAGCGGGAAAACGACCATTCCCCATTGTGCAGAGGCATGATCGAACAAACGACTTAACCGAAAGTTCAACGTTTAACGCCGGAGTCCATTCTCGGCACAACTTTACATACGGTCAAGGGACAGAAGCTAGAGGTGTACACACCATTTCAAAACTTCACTACTACTTACAACCGAATACATAGAAAGTAGCCGATAGCGCAAACAAAAGTCAAGTTGGAGAGAAGAGAAAAGTAGATGAAGATATAGAAAGTGTCGGTTTGGATCCGATGTATAGTTTCCGGACGAACCATGAAAGGTGGGTATTGGTGAGGAAGCCAACGAGAGAGAGGGCGTTTATGGCACATTTCATTCCGGATGTACTGGCAAACAGAAATCCCCGACGTCCTGTTGTCTCGATGTCTGTAATCAATGCCATCTAGAAGATCCTGATCATAAACAAGATGCAACCTCGAGTCGCAGGAAGTTGTCTGACAGGGAGCAGGACAAACAACCGGTCAGGTGGGTCAACGGTGAGCCCTCAGGCGTCCCGCACTCGTAAAAAGACATGTCCAAAGAGGGAGGGCCCAATTTATCCAGCACTTCCCCACAGAGGAGGCATTTCGTGAGCGGTATAGTCCTGTACATTCATTCTGGGATCGTGTACCGAAACGTGACGAGCGTGTTGGGTCATCGTGCCCAAGGGAGAGGTGTTATAGCCGTGATGGGTTGGCGCAGCGGAATCATACAAACTGCCGTTGCCAGACCCAACGAGATGCTGATGCATGCCCCCATATGTACTATGGAACACATCAGGCCCCGGTGGCTGATGCTGCATTGGCTCGTGGCTCAAGACGGGATTTGGTGAGCCATACCCGTAGCCAGATACCCCAGGGTTCCGGATTGGATCTGGGAAGAGTTGGGCCGCCACAGCTGAAGATGACGGAAGGCGGCGATGTTGGGTGGTGTACTGCGAGGGAGAGGGGAGGCTCCCGGTAGGTGATATACCGCTACTCAGACTTTGAGTCGACATGGGTTGCGCTGCATGCCCGAACATATTCGGATTCGGGGGCCATTGAGACTGGGGATGTGCTTTCCCGCGTAGAATTTCATCGGAGTGCGATGAGTGAGTGTAGGCATGGCTAGCATTGATCCTCATTGAGGCTTGCTCGTCCTGCGAAGCGGACCATATACTATTCCCGCCACGATCGCCAAATAAAAGAGGAGTACTGGACGTCAAAGGGTCTGAAGGGACTCTAGGTTGCATCCGTGCATTAGGGCTTGAGCGTGGGCCGATGAGCCCTTTCAGAAGATCTTCAGCAGTGGTGTGGGCAATCGGAGGAGCCATTTTGGGCGCTTGCTCGGACGATTGCGCCAGAGGTGCTCTAGTTGGTGGAGGTATCTGGGGTAAGACGGGAACTGATGCCGCTCCAGGAGGGTGCACAGGACGTGTATGGGGTGAATGAATATGAGATCCTACAGGGGGGGAGTTGTGAACCACTGGCGAGACACGGGAGATCGGGGGAGTAATCGCCAATTTGGGCGATACAATAGGGGACGCCCTGTAGATTCACTCAGCTCAGATGAATCGAAACTCACACACCACGCACCTGGGGTTCCAAACGATCTCGTCTTCTTCCTCTTCTTCGTCTTCCTCGTCAAGGTGACTGAAAGCGTCTCGAACAGGATCGTCGTCAGTTCTGGAGGTATCTCCGGTCATTGAGTCCTGATCAACCGTCGCGTTTAGAATGGCATCGGAGTCATCTTCCATGTCGCTGAGGTGCATGGGATCACTGATTGGCACGGGCTGAGCTTGCGCTTCCACGCCCTTCAACATGAACTGATTGCCGTAGAGAGTAAGGGGTGAGTTCTGTGCAACCGTCAGTCAACGCTGTTGCGGGCTTCACATGTCACTTACCTCCATAGCTACTATCTTTTTAGCATCGTCCAAAAGGTCTTTGATTCTCATCAATTGAACGACGTTCGGATGCACCTCTTTCTCTTCCGTGGGCGCTTCGCCTTCAGTGACCCTCAAAGCATGATCCTTCGAGTCATCCCCGGCCTTTGCATCTAGCATTCCTTTTAATGGTAAAAAACCCCTCATCTCTACATCCTCTGACAAGGCGAACGAGAGGTCAGGAAGTTTGCTGCTCGGAAACGCCCTCGACAGAACTCGCAAGAACTCTGCATACTTCTCCCAAAACTCGATGGTCTGGACAGACGACGGACTGATCTGACTGTCGGACTTCCTCTGAGCATGTTTCGAGCCCTTACCGTTCCTGGTCCCCAACGATTCCGGATCCTGCATCACGAGCTTGAAGTTTGCCAAAAGCCATTTGCTCGCGATCCTGAGCGCGGGCAGGGCGCGTCTGAATTCCACCACAATTCTTTGCGATAAGTCACCATCTGATCCGATAGGCGCCGGCTCTTTTAGCTGTTCGATGCCTACTTCCAACAGCGCGCGATGTAGGGAGAGGACATGCGTGAATAGCCGAGCCTCGGTTACGGTATTCGGAAGAGAGCCCGGCGCGGGTGTGTCCGACTCCTTGTCGCCATTTTTGTGAACTTTTGGAGAATCTCGGACCATCCGAAACTTCCATAGAGCGGCCTGGGGCAGGATGGTTACTTGTATGATGAAATCTTCTGGAAGAAAGCGTTCCGAAACGAGATAATAGAACTCGTTGAAGACCTCCTGTGCTTGTTTGATCACGAAAGAATCATTGCTGAATATATGCATTAGCACAACGAAGGTAAGCTATGCAGTAGTAAACATACCTCGCCAAGCCAAGATGATAGAAACCATGGAGGGCCACCAATTTGTCCTTGAACGCGTCTACTCTGATTTTCGGCATGGCATTCACTACATCCGCCGACGGCTCGTTCTTTGTCTTTGACTTTTTCCACTGCTCGACAACCTTGTGCAAGATAGTATGTATGTTGCCGGAGGCCGAATCATATGGATGGCGAACGCAAAGCGCCCTATAGTAGTGGACTAGAGATGTGAACATATCCTTCTGATAAGAGGCGAGAATAGCGAGCTGATGGGACGGGTTGCCTTGGTGGGGAACGAGGAGCTTTGCTTGTTCATAACAATGGCGGGCTTTCTCATAGTTCCTAGGTCTCGCAAGGTCGGGCACGAGAGTTCCACCCTTTTTATACCGCCCGCGCTTGCCTGCACCTGTATGGTCTTCGTATCCCGCTCGAGGTCTCCCTCCTGCCTCGTTGTACTGCTCTCTATATCTCGCGATATCCCCGAGACAGGTGAGTGCCTTGCTCAAGATATCCATCCTATTTTCTCGTTGAGCATTGGTTTTGGGCGCCAAGGAATCAGAGCCTTCGGGCACCGCTGGGAACTGGAAATGGTTCCTCGCTGAACTACCTTCTCCGCCCTCATTTCCGGCCAACTCCTTGATAGCCAACTCCTCCGCTACAATCCCGAGCGCGACGAGCGTCGAGTGTGCTTCGTCAAGGTCAAAAGACCTACTGAAACGAACAACGAACTGGGTCCAGAACTTTTCCTCCTCAGCCAAGAACTGTCGGAATCGCTGGATAAGTTTCCTGTACTCTACGGGACCATGACCACGTTGGTTGGGATTGGTTGGATTAGATGCTGGCTGTCCTGACTGTTGCTTTTGGATCTCACGATCAAGATGAGATATACGTTGCTTGTACGAAGAGATGAAGGCATGGGATGTTTCCATCCACAAGCGAGTTTCGGCATCTTTAGCTTCGTTCTCGTATGGGTGAACAAGTAGAAGGTGGAGATATCGTCTCCGAAGGCTTGCGATGACCATAGATTTGAGATTCCTGTATTGGCTGGAGCGGTTGAAGCACTCACTTCTTCCTCTGGAAATCCAACTCTTTATCAAACGGCTCCTTGTTCTTCAATAGCTCCTTGACACTTTGATGTATACTTTGTGCTTCTCTAGAGACAAGACAACCGAGCTATAAGCATTAGAAAAACCCAGCGTGGCAATGGATATCAGTTTTCGATACGACTAACCGTGCGATGGCGGACGCTTGATCAGCCATTCTCGTTTCGATTTCTGAGAGTATGGAGTCACAGATTCATCCTTGCCGCGTAAGTATGAAGTAGATGCGGCGAATACGACTAGGAGATTGGGAGTTGGACGCCAGAGGAACGGTCGCTTTGCATAAGATGAGTTAAAGCTCTGAAGCGTGAGAATATCCGCACTATAACCAACGGCATTGCTGAACGGCAGCGGACCCCGGCAAACGCCGCTGACACTCAATAGACAGCGTCGATTTCGCACAATCATTCATTGAAACTTTCGATTCCGCACAACAGACAAGACATCAATTCTACTTGGTAGCTAATAAGCAGCGTTCTCCAAGCCAGCCATTGTCCCAGTTCAAACGTGTGAGCCGTCACGGCTGACGGTCAATTGGGGCTGCTCCAAATCCCATTGAGGCGGGTCTTTGCTTCACGATGGAGGAAATCGTACTGACCTTCATTTCAAAGTCCTGTGTCGTCTCAATATCCTGCTTGATGTGAATATGACGCTATAATAAAGTATGTTAGACGTAACTCCATCCTTTGTGCAACGTCGACCACACTTGAACTTACCACCGAAGAATTATTCTCAGCGCCGGGACGCCGCGAGTGCACAGAGTTGCCAGGTCCCTCCAGCGTCAGTGAGGTTGCGAAGGAGCTGTAGCCATTTTGACTTTTCACCAGGTCGGCCCGTGCATTCAGCCTAAATGAACAAATAAGTCGCATCGAACCACCGAAAGGTGGGTGACAACGCACGTAGCCAAAAGTGAAAATGAATAGTCTAAAGGGGTCTCATTAGAAGCTCAGATACGAGATGCGGTCCACACTCACAGCGCGCCAGCGTTGCGTAGAACGTGATGTAGATGAAGGTATCTGGGAACACAGAAATCTAATGTCGCCGTTGGGCACCCGAAACCAATCTCCCAAAGAAGAAAAAGACACGGACGGTGATGAGGGACAGTATCGCACATGCACTGTGGATTTGACACGAGTCGATGGTCCGTGAGCTGAAGAACTAGGTTGGCAGGTGGGATAGCACTCACGTCGTCAAAAGACCAGTCCGGACGCAGAAGAGAATGAGACGGTCCATGATTGCATCCGTCCTGTCGTAAAAAGAGTTAGCTACATCTCCGATGAGTTCAAAGTGGCGTCACAGTCTTACCGTCTAATGCCGGACTTTGACTTCCACAGGAAGTAAGAGAGCGCAATGGTAATCGATACATCGCTGACGGCACCCAGCACGTTAACGGCTCGAGACAGGCCCTGGAGGTGTAGGTTGAGTTAGAATCTGATTTTTAGAAACATCGACCTGGAAGCAACATCAAGACTAACCCCAACGAGCGCCAACTCAGCGAAAGTTTTGAACGGCCATCTAGTGGAGTTGTTGGTGGCGGGAAGAAAATCGGGACCAGTAGTGTACTTACGCCTGCGCAAAGTAAGCTAAGTAAGAAGGCGGTAAGTCATCGTTTTGAAACACTTTTAGGCTCCTTACTCATGGTAACGCTGAACAATCCGAGTACAGGCAAAAGCTACAAGTACCCCGTGTTAGGAACGACAAATTACGCCGGGTCGACTGCAAGGACATACCACGACGCCGACTACAAAGTAGTTCTTGTGGCTTACTGTATGTAGGAGAGTTTGAGCTCCAGAAACCAAATCCGAACTACACGGTACTCACGAATCCAGACACGGTACACCAAAAATCTTGGAGTCCTTCGTCAGGGGTGTAGGATATAGAGGACCGGTAATATACTCACGACTGCACTATCAAGCCGATGAAGCCCTGAATAGCGACACAGGATGGTTAGTATCCACAAAGGCTCAGAGAGGAGTTTGACCGATTCGTACTAACCGTAACTAACACCATGATCTAGCCCGGGCATCTGATCAACAACGGGGCTACATGGGAATGAACGAGGTAACTTACAAGGATACTCCTGATGAATCGGCCGGGAAGACAATGTTCAAACTCTATTCGAATTTCATTCCGCGACGCACGTACCACACGAGTTGGCCCAGAATGAGAGGGTTGGCAAAGTTCGTAACGAGATACGTGTAGAGCAAGTGGGATATCATGAATTGATGAACTGTATCCAACGCACTGAAAAGATCGAAGTTTAGTCCATGTTAAGGCGCTGGCACGGGGGAAGAGACCTACTACACGGTTCCGACCTACGCGCAGACAGGTTGAATTGAAGTGTTTTAAAGTTCAGAGACGCTTCTGGTCCACGAACCATGATATTAATTATAGGACGGTCGACCTTGTAATACCTCTATGGATAGGAACCCATGATTATGATACTAACTTTGGATGGTGTAAAATGACAGGGCTCACCATGAAGTAGTTGTAGGTCTGTATGCTTGTAATTCCCCACAAGCTGCGCAGAGCTGTCAATTCCTGTTAATCGGCGATCGAGGGGAAAGGCTCACGCTCCAGCGAGGCTATAAACAAGAGAAGATTCGTTGAGTTCCAAGGGAGAAGTGGAAGAAGAATACTACTCACGATACACCAATGAAGAGGGCACCCATCTAGGTCGTTCGAACGTCAATGTCGGGAAGGATAGTCGAGAGAAGGTCGCTCACTGTGTTGTGCAAAGGAGGAAGAACTATTGGTGCACAAGTCTCCGTTGACATTTTGCTGGTAGTGGGTCTTGGAGCGTCAGCGGGAGGGAGAGAAAGAGGAGGGTAGCCAAGGAACTGGCAAGGGCGGTTCTGTTAATATACCGTCTTGTTTACATGACCATCTTCAATCTGTACTCCCGGCCCAGATAGAGATGACACATGGTCGAATTCTTCGCTGTTGAATCGGTAAAGACGTACTAAATTTTGATGAATATATCGTGCATGAACACCGAAATCTCGAGATATTTCGTCTGATGCCAATGCCGATTGCTTGTCTTTGACACTCTTGATCATCGGCCAATTGAACCAGCCTCGTGGACGGATCGAACCCGTGCCGATGAGCAAGTTGCCCGTAGTTCTAATGGACTATGGAGTAACATAGAAGCCACAACATGTGAAATGACGAGAGACGTCTGTCCTGGATCCATGACGGCGCAGATGATCTCCTGGCTTGGAAGTCATTGAGCATACTGAGCTTGAGTTTGGTCCATCCTCCCACTTCAATGTAAGCCAGGCATGGTGCGCGTGTAAGAAGCGATAAAAACAAAGGCACGCAAAAGAAGGAGCCACGGGAAAAGCAGGCTCGCGACTTCATCGACACTGGGTTCGACGTCGGGACCGTTCTCTGATCATTACGTAAAAGTCATATTACCTACTATAAAAGCCTAAGTAAATATTCACCAAATTCAACAGTTATACCATCAGCAAATCACTTCTCACCAATCCTTTGAGCTGGAATTCCCATATATTCGACACTATCACACATGGATTCACGGGAAAAAACAACAGAAAAACATCAGAAAAAATCGTTGCCGCCTTACAGCATTAACTGTACCACTGATCGTACCTACAAGTTGCAATTCAAATTGAGGGCAGAAGAGGACCCGAAGCTTGAAGTTCAGCAGCGTGTCAAGCGAGGCTCGAAGCTTTGTTATAGGGGAATATATTCTAACCTCCCGACTTGGATAGCCAGTCAATGACCTGGCGATTTTGGTATTTAGCTCGATTGACGATAATTCGAGTCGACCTGGGTGTTCGCGCGTACAACCGATGCGCACCGCTCCTTTGTTTCATGATCATGTCGAGCTCTTTCCGCTTCTCAAGAGAACCCAGAAGAATGACAAAGCAGGATATACCTCGCTCGGTTTCCGGCTGCTGTCAGAGTGCCCAACTACCGGTGGCCAAACTTCCACATGGTTGAGCGCTTGAGCCCCCGCCGCGGATCAAACGACTTTGCCAGCTGTCGATGTAAATGTTTGACTGCATCCCAGCCAGGAACCAGGATAGGCAACTTGCTATTCCCTACATAGATCCTTCAACGCTGCTCTTACCTGTCGGAGTAAGAGATGCTCTGACCTTGCGCCCACAGTAATGAACAAACGGTTGGAATGTAGCCCCCGAGCTCACCCCGAAAGAGATGGACGAGACGATCGAACGAGCCAAGCGGGTGGCACTGTGAGAAAGGACGGAAGACGAAGCTCCAAGCCAAGAGATGAAAAAATTAAATACGCTGTCCGATATCATATATGGGATCCCCACAAACATATAGAAATATGCGTGGATATTGTCTCGTAACGGTCGTCAAGAAATACGACGCGGGAGCGTCCATATGGTTCTGCTCCGTACATCGTCAACCTCAATCATCCTCGTCGTCCCCATCGTCTCGTCCGGGCCGGAAGAGTGCCAGCAAGTCATCCATACCAAGGCGCATGTTCTTGACCTTGTCCCCGCTCAGAGCAGCCCGAGCCAGCTCACGCTTCTTCTCTTGAAGCTATCCAAAGCGTAAGCATTGCGGGGAAGGACGCACGAAAAGGATAAATACCTCAAGAATCCTGTCTTCAACTGTCTCATCAATCTTCAATTTGTATATATTCACGTCTTTCTTCTGCCCAAATCGGTGGGAACGATCGAAAGCCTGGTCCTCCAACGCAGGATTCCACCAAAGGTCGACGAGGATCACATTATTGCAACATGTTAAGTTCAGACCTACGATGACAACGTGAGAGAGAGGTTAATGTTCCAACATAATAACGGGAACGAAATTCAACGGACCAGTACTACCAGCCTTGAAAGAAATCAAGATTACCCTGACGGACGGATCGGTCTTGATGGTGTTGAGGGTTTCCTCTCGTTGCTGTGGCTTCATTGTACCATCATCTGTTCAACGTATACTCCACATCAGTCACTAACACTACCTGCCATCTCCAAGCATGACAACCCACAGCGGACGAACCGATAGCCAGCATTCCTCAACCAAGGCTCCACTAGATCCAGCATGCTCGTGAACTGTGAGAAGATGATCGTCTTGTCCGTTCCCTCGGACTTCTCCTCGACTTGGTTCAGCAACTTGAGAATCATGCGAATCTTTGCTGAATCGCCTTCATTTGCCAACAGTGTTCGGTTCTGGAGGGTGAGAGCAGCGCAGTCATCGCAGTGTCCTTCCAGCTTTCCTGTGGAATTTGCAGAGGTGATTCTGTGATAGGGGACGTCAACGGTAATCAAACTGCGGAGTTAGAGCCTTACTCGACCGTGCAGACCTGACACTTCTTAGTGACACCCAATTGCCCGAAAGCAGCAACGAGGTCGTCAGCATCAGCGTCGCCGACATCATTGGTCTTCGCTCCTCTTGATTCAACCGCGTCCAGATCAGCTTTGTAGTCGTTTGAGACGAGGATAGGATGATTACAGGCTGGAAAGGACGAGGTCAGTCATCGACTCCAGATAAGAATTGGGGAGGCACACCTTGACGAAGCCTCAGGAGCAGTAGCAACACACTAATGTAACTAGCTTGCGCTTTCCCAGCATTGTGGGCGTCTGCATTCAGCTTATCCAAAACCTGCTCCATCTTGCCTTCGAGCTCGGTATAGAATTGCTGCTCGGACACCGAGAAGGGACAGGAAACGATGTTGATGAGTCGTTTGGGTAGTTCAACGAGGACTTTCCCATTCAGCTTGTCATCCTTCCGGCGCCGAAGCATGACGCCTTTCAAAACGACCTTCACATCGCATTATGAGCTAGGCCTCTTCGCATGAGCAACGGACGAACCTGAAGGCGCTTCATGGCCCTGTTGGCCCCTCTGCCATTTTTTACGGGTTTAGCGATAGTCTCATTGAAACGCTCCCATTCGTTGAAAGGTTTTATTCGAAGGAACTTGAGCAACGAGAAAAGCTCAGCAACGTCATTTTGCCTAACAAATATCAGCCGGAAAGGTAAAACAAACCAATGAGCACGAATACATACATCGGTGTACCAGTCAGAGCCCATCTGAACTTGGCCTCTAGCGCAAAGCAGGCCTTTGCACCATTAGTGTTGCGGTTCTTGATATTATGTGCCTCATCTACGTAGAGGCGCGTTAACGGGTCCCTACAGAGTACCCAAACGGGACGACCCACCGAGTACGACACGGAACCATTTTACTCTGAACAATGCATCCTTGATCTTTGACTTTGTGCCAGCTTTTTTAGGCGGTCTACCAAAGTGCTCCCCCTCCGAGCTATCAGAGTCGGACCCATCTCTTGCGGATTTCTTCGCCTTGCTTTTTGACGACTTCGACTCGTCCTTTGCGGGAGGGCTGAATGCTGCGTATTCGGATTTGAGAGTATCGTAAGTCGTGACGACAACGTGAGATTTGCGCAGGTCATTAGGGTCTAGATGATCAAGGTGAGTAAAGGGCTGCGATTGTTCACTAACAAACTGACTAGAGGTGCGGGATGTTCCTTGGTGTTTTATTACGACAAGGCCGTCGGTCATTCGCTTGATCTCCTCTGCCCATTGACCAACCAAGGCAAGAGGGCACACCACGCTAAGGAATGTATTTGAGCGCTGCTGCCTTAAGGTAACGTGGGAAAGACGTGTACAGGGTAGTGGGAGACCAACCGTCCTCTTTATCGCTTTTCTTGGGCCTTCCTTCCATGATCCTCGTCAAAGTCTGTATTGTTTTACCGAGACTGTTGGGTAAGATCAACAGGGAATGAAACTAAGAATCGAGCGAAAGAAATTACCCCATATCGTCTGCGAGAATGCCACCCATCCTTTTCGCTTTTGGATCCTCCCGTTCCTTCATCCAACGTCTGCCGATGATTTGATGGGGAAGGAGTCTGAATTCGTCTTTGAATCCGGGTACCTGAGCATCTTCGTCCGTGAATTCCACGTTGTCTCCTTCATCGTTCATCGTGCCGCCCATTAGGTCCCTCAAAGCTTTCTCCGCCTCTTCGGGGCTGGTGTAAGTGTGCGCGTCCTGAGGAAAGTCGGGCACCTCAACAAATTCGCCATCTCCGCCACGTTCATGTGGTTTATTTATTGGCGGAACTTGCGTTTGTTTACTACCACTAGGGTAATGTTGCAAGTCGGAAGGTTTAGTGACCGACGGCATCGCGATCGGGGTCGCAGGGGAGTTGAATCTTGGCTGGTGTTGCTGAAACGAGTGTGAATCGACTGGGAACGTTCCTGGTAATTTGGATTTAGGTATCGGATTGCTCGGAGGTGGCAACTTGGACTTGGAGACATTTGATGGCTGCGGTGGACGTGTACTAGAGGTTTCTTCCTCGTCTTCCTCGTCAGAAGAAATGACTATTGTTGCGCGGTGGGACGTCTTTCCCTTTGGAGTCTTGGAAGGTACCGATGATACAGAAGTTGATGAAGTTGATGTAGTCGAGGTCGAAGCGACTGAAGACGACTCTGAGGAAGAAGAAATGCTCTATTAAGCAAAGAATTGGCTGTGAGATGGCAGACAATGAAAGAAATGACTGCACTCACGATCGGCTGTCGTGCGTCACCGTAGAGATGGGCGTTCTGAGCCATGAGACGTTGTCGACTATAATAGCCTCAGTCATGCTTCAACGCGTCTAGAGATCGATCTACTTACAAGTTTTCCATGTTTATCAATTTATCGTAGAAGTCGAGCTGATGGGTATGGTTGTGGTTTCGGTCCAAGTAACAAATGACTCTGAGCCTTGAGGCGCGTTCTTTGAACTTGATCACATGACTGCTGAGTGCTCCTACGGTTGCAACGATGCTCAGATGTCACAGTACCATAAGCGCTCGAGCGTTCTCCAGCGCTTCATCGAATTCACTTTCAGCCTCGATAGTTACCAGCTACTAGCGACAACCCTTCGGTCTCAGACTCTTAGTCAGCTGTTGAAACGCGGACGGGTAATTCAATCGACGTCTCCTTGACCAAGTCTCGAGACTAGCGATTGGAGGCAATTAGTGACATACTGTCCCTCACAAGTCCCCCTGTTAGTCCTGTTTCTCCAACGCGTTGCCGGGTGAGGTGTGATGTCACGAAGGCTGAGCAATATAAGAGAGAGGACAGATACAAGCAATGCCGAGGAACAAAAAGGATCTGTAGTATTTTTGAAGACACAGGTGTCAGTCCCGCCTGCTTGTCATTCCACCTCCCACGGTTTCTTCCGTGCTGGGGCCACAGACTTAGTGGGAGGTTCTTCCTGTTCGAGGTATATCCGAGGGATGAGTTCGAAACAAAGGGTAAAGTGGAGCAAGATTGGGACGCACATTCAAGCCGTCGGGAATTACTTTGTTATTGGGAAGTTGATCTGTCCTCCCTGTTTCGATGAATTCCTTGATTTGAGCCAGCGTAAGGACCACAGGTTCCTCCTTTCCTTTTTGGTCCTGCTCTGTTTCCGGGTTTCCTGAAACCTTTATCGCCTGAACAGGTGCCCTTGGCTTCTCGTTCGACGAGTCGACGGCGTTCCGCGCTCCTTTCTCAACAGCGGCGATATCTTCAAAAGTTAGCCCACCACCAGTAATCCTGAGAGAGACGGCCTTATTCAGGTCTGATTGGTGAATTTGAAATTTCGAGAAACTGACCTATTGAAGTAGAATAGCCTGGCCTTCCTCTCGATCTCATTCTGATCTATATCAGCCGTGCTCCGAGAAATAATATCATCGAGACCTTTCTTAGGCAGAATTAGATCCTTATCGATGATCATTAATTGGTACATTACCTTGAAAGCAGCGTCGGAATCGAACGGGTAGCTGGCGTACCGTTGAATGAGTTCCGACTGATGGTTGTCGGAGTTAGAGGAAGCCATTCTCGGTGGCTGTGCAAAATTTCCAGCTTTCGCCACTTACCCTCATGGCTCGCGGGCGACAAATTCAGTCCTTAGTATTTCGACCGTGTCGAGCGAGTCGAAGAGGTTTGTGCCGAGGAATAGTTACTCTGCGGTGCTAAATATGCCATCGAGCAGAGGACCGAAACGACAACTACCACGTCAACACGTCAACAGTGCAATTCGGATAAACTCACGACAGCACCCCAGCGGGGCGCTCTATAGGTCTGTTATTGCGCCACTGTGTCGAGCGAGGCGACACAAAAGCTCCAACCAGCATAAATTAACCGAGAGGGTACGCCAAAGGAGCTAGATTTTGTGACTTGTCCCTTGAGTGACTCCAAAGCTCAAAATCAGCGGGGACTCAGAAGGACGTCGAATGTTCATCTCCCCTCTAACACCGCATGCCAAGCGATCCGCACATCAGTAGCACTCTCACTGTGCCTCTATGTGTCTATGGATGGTAAACGTTAATCCACAGTTGCTCCGTGGACTTCTCACAGGGTCAGGCTTCGACGTCTACGAGCGGCGGTAACTTATTCTCCAAGTCCGACTCGTTTTCGTCCCTGCATGTGGTATGCTTGGGTTGTTCTCTTATAAAAGCGGCCTTTCAACTCACTAGACTATCAGTATCCCTCTCTCTCATCTCTTCTACCCTCCTCCAAAGCTTCAGCTACCCCCCTGCCCTCAAACCAACATGTCTCCCGCTCAGGACTACTACACCACCGTTGAGAACGCCACATACCAGGTTTCTCAACCTGTCTCTCAGCCTACCCACTTTGACGGCGTCGAAATCTACAACAACCCCCGCTTGGACCCCAAGAACTACCTCGAGGGTCCCCTTTCACCCAACCCCGCCACAAGGCTCCGCCAAATGCTCGCACGACCAGGAATCGTTGTGAGTAACTAAAATTGCCTCTTCGGTCTTGATATAAGACTCAAGATATATACAGGTTGCTCCTGGCATCTGCGACGGTATCAGTGCTCGCTGTGCACTCGAAGCTGGCTTCGATTGCTTATACCAGAGGTACGACTAACTTATCTTCTCCCGCCGTCAGATAGATCTGACCTATTATCATCAGCGGCGCTGCAACCACCGCTTCTCGTCTCGGACAACCTGACTTGGCTATCGCGACTCTCAATGACTTCGCAGAGGCCGGTCAAATGGTTTCCAGCTTGAACCCCTCAGTCCCGGTCATTGCTGATGCCGATACAGGGTAAGTCAGCGGCCGTTCGAATCTTTCGTCTCCCATCATCAATTGCTTACCGACTCCACAGGTTCGGAGGCCCAGCAAATGTCGCTCGCACCGTTCGAACATATGCCCGAGCAGGTATCGCCGCACTCCACATAGAGGACCAAGTCCAAACCAAGAGATGTGGCCATTTGATGGGAAAACAAGTTGTTTCAAGGGAGGAGTTCATCACTCGTATCAGGGCTGCTGTTCTTGCACGAGACTCGATTCCGGGTGGATCAGACTTTGTAGGTTCTCCCCAGCGGGACGCAGCGTTCACAGGCTGATTCTTCCTTAGGTGATCATCGGCCGAACAGATTCTGCTCAAGTTTTGTAAGTGGCGTAACACATCAACTCATAAATGCGGTTGCTCAACGATTGCTCAAAAGGGGAATGGAAGAGGCCATCTACCGATTGAAATTGGCGGCTGCCGCTGGTGCCGATGTCTGCTTCATCGAGGGAGTTAAGACTTCAGAGCTCTTACAGAGCACGGTCCAGGCACTTGCACCCACACCGGTACGTTTGATCCCGTTTTCTTATCGCCGCTTGTCTCTCATTGCAAACAGGTTTTGGTTAACGTTATTTCTGGCGGCCTTACGCCCTCCTTCACCTACCAAGAGGCTGAGGCTATGGGGGCCAAGATCATCAGTGAGCGAAAACAACTCATCCTCCCGAGACCGACGGCTGAATATGACTATCTCAATAGTTTTCTCGTTGGTGTCGTGTGTTGCTATGGTCCACGCCGTCCGCGCTGCCATGCATTCGCTCAAAAAGACCGGAACAGACTTCGTTTCGGCGCAAGGAATGGATCCCAAGAAATTCTTCGAGGTTATGGGTACGTACTGCGACCATTTTCAATACATTCCCGGTGCTAACTATGTACCTACAGGATTGAACGAGGTTGTCGACCTGGACGCCAAGGCGGGAAGCACTGCATTCCAATCTGTATGATAGCATACCATAGAACTTATCACCATTAGACACTTTTTTGTATCTTTTACCTGTAGCCGGACACAATCTTACACACGGTTTACTGCACTCTGTCTTGATTGTCCGTCCATACGACAAGCCCCGCGACGCAGGCCATGAGAAGCTCCCCCTTCATACTCACCAGTTCTCTCTCGCTATCTATCGTCCTCCAGGGCCTACAGCAGTGACTCCGACGATAATGAGGCTGGCAACAACCGTACGCGTAGGACGTTGAGTTGAAGCACCCGTAAGAATAAAATCCGTGCACGCGACCAATCTTCTCCTGAACGGCGGTCGAGCGAAAACTTAGGAACCTTTGCTCTCTTGAAGATGTACCGCGGGCCATATAGGAGGATATATCCGAACCATTCCACCTGTCAGTCAGGGGACGGCGAGAATCGAAGTAAAGAGGATGCAGCAATCTATCAGCATTGTGAAATCGGAAGATCGTGGGGTTGGATGTGTACCGTAGCTGGGATGGGTCTATAGGGGTGTTATGTTTGGAATAGGAGCTGCAGGTGGGTGGAATTTTGATACAGATTCGCTACCGACATGCACTAACTGGACACAACTGGAAAAGGACCCACCACTCGGCAATATCCGAAATTTTTTTTTTTTTTTTTTTTTTTTTTGGAGTAGCGTTTGTGAGGCACGGCGGTTTCCATTTCGGTGCCGCTCTTGCGCCATCGCCTTTGTATGCAGGATTCTCACCTGCAGCTTGAAGAGAGATAGGAGACATATAAACATAGAACCTTAGACCATAACCTTGCTGTACC
>JANHQD010003046.1:106696-136761 GCA_024721195.1 Marasmius sp. AFHP31
TTGATAGTTATAACTTCGACTTTGCCGGGTCCCCGAGCCATTTCTCGATATTAATTTGAATTCCGAAGGGAGAGGCGCGAAAAGGTGAACTGGTGCTTATCTAAGCTGCTCTTTGTGAAGGTCGCGAACTTCGCGTGATGTCGATGCGCGCTTGTTTGACTCTTCTCATTGTTTTTTTTTTTTTTTTTTTTTTTTTTTTTTTTGGAGTAGCGTTTGTGAGGCACGGCGGTTTCCATTTCGGTGCCGCTCTTGCGCCATCGCCTTTGTATGCAGGATTCTCACCTGCAGCTTGAAGAGAGATAGGAGACATATAAACATAGAACCTTAGACCATAACCTTGCTGTACCCAGATTTTTTAAGGTAAGCAGACTCCTCGGGGAAATGCCTTACGCACGATGTGTGGGGCTCGAGACTCAACATACCAATTGTATGGTGTGAATATCAGGAACCTTTGCCTGCGTTGGCGCACCAGTGTGAGGGTACTGCAGTTGTCATACTTACCTATGCCGTTCCCTCGTACCAGTGCGCCGCGCTAAGTCAGTCTCTATACCCACTAAAACCCCGACATGCGAAACCCAGTTCGCGTCTAGGTTCTCTCTGTTGCGGAGAATTTTTCTCCATGTGTGATCCACCGTAACTGCACTGATTGCCTTCCTCTCAAATCTCTTGCTTGTCAGCCGTCTGTCCAGTTGCAGTCTTTCGTTCACCATTCTCTCCCATCGTGCTGTTACCTCCGCCTCTGAGAATGGTTGGTTTTCATTCCTAATGACTCGTTCACATCTCAAGCGCCATATCAGGTATGCGGATTCTGCGATCAAGATTGTCCACAATCTTGCATCGCCTCGTAAGTTTTTCGCTGCCTCCTCATCCACTATCTTTGCCATCCCTGCCCCTAGGATTGTTCCTATCCCTGGTTTAATCCATGGTAGGGTTTCCATTCTCTCCCACAGAGTCTCAACCCTGTGCCAGATCGTTTCCTGTCCCATGCTCTCACACTCGGTTAAAATGTGCTGAAGGGAGTCTATCTTCCCAAAGCAATGTACACAGTATGCTCTATCCTTGAGATCTGCTGGTAGTGAGCTCCTGAGCCATTGTGTTCCCACCATAAATGCATCGTGTGCTGCGGTCCATAGGAACTGCCTAGTCCTTCTCAACAGTGTTTTCGATCTCATGGACTTCCATATCTTTTCGTCTGTTGGCCTAAACCCAAATGTCTCTTCAATTTGTGCTTTCACAATCTCTATGGATCTTTCTGTTCTTTGCCTGACTGGTTTTTTGTTAGCCTTGATTTCCCTAATTGCCCTGTATGCTCGCGATTGTGTGAGTGTGGCCAATTTCATGCCTGAGAGCTGCACTCTTTCATCTACTCTGAGCACTATCTCTTCAGTGGGCCTCTTGTGTGCCTCCTCAGCTGCTTTTTTAGCTTGTTTTTCCATCCCCCAGTTCCTATTTTGTGATTTTTCACTCAAGAACTTCACCGGGGCTCGTCTGGTCCGTAGGGCTGCTAGGGCCATCTTTATAAGTTTTTTCTCTTTGACTCCCAGAAAGTCTGTGTCTTCCATCTCTGCTCTCTGTGATTGTTATGCACTGCGAGTGGCACTATTACACCGAGAGTCCTTCTATCTCCACCTCCATTTCTGGGGGAACCACCTCCATTATCCTGATCAATGCAGCCAGTTCGCCTGCTTGTTTTGTTTGTGATCCTGTTTCCATTGGGAGAGCAATTTTGATGTCCTCAATATTTTCCTGTGTGATATGTTCATGGAATACTGCTGCGGTGCCAACTCTTGCATTGTCATTTCCAGGGTTCAACACTTTCACCCCTATTGTTATCCGAGTTCTGTTCTCTGCATCAGTCTCTTGTATGTGACTGTGTGGGAACCAGGGCAGACCATCATTGGTCACTCCAGATGTAAAGATCCGTATCATCTCTGTCAACCCCAAACCTGTGACTAGGCTCTGGTTAAAGACTACCCAATCGCTCTCTTCCTCCATCCGTACTCCAGGCTCTCGCTCAAAGTCCTCTGGGAGGGTTGACCTTGGGTCCCACTTGTCGGGTAGCGTGTCCAGTAGGTCCCTCGCCCTATCAATGCACTTATAGGGGTGTGTGCAGCCATGCATTTTCCATAGCTCCTCACACTCTTCACATTCACAGTCAATTCGCTGTGTGTGGTCCATGTTGAGGCCCATCCCCACCATGTCCAGGGCGTCACCCACTGTTCTCACATTGTGATCATTCCTGAGGCAGTAGCTTGCCTCTGAACCATTTATCAATCTGATTCGGTTGCTCGCTCTGTTGTGATACCAAATTGGTAGGTTCCTTACTGCCTCTCGACTGAAGGTAATTCCCTCAATTCTTATTCCATATTTTTTTGCCAGTGCATACATTCCTATGAGCTCAGCTGGTAGTTTCGAGCCTTTACCCACATGGGGGGACCATGACTGTAAGAAGAAGTTGGTATGTACATCAGTGTGTACATTCATCTGGTCTTTAGGTACATTCAATGCATATATCGCATCTGCAACCTTTGCCCACAGACACCGGCTTGGACCAAAATTAAGGTAGTCCCGAATCCAAGTTATGTTGATTGCTTCATTTCTGGTGTCTATATCGAGGAGCTTTCATCCCCCTTTTCCTGTATCATCGAACACCATGTCCTTGCTGATCAGGTTTCTGTCTTTCTCATCCCAGAAGAACCTCCTGATTCTCTTTTCCAGGCGTTCTTGTATTTCTTTTGGCATTCCTTGTACCTTTGTGAGATACTGGGTCATCCCCCCAATAACCATCTGTACAATGTGGATACGACCTTCCATTGTTAGTGAGTTTTTGTTCCATTGCTCTAGTGATTTATCTATCTTTTCTAGTGTTGGAGCCCAGATTGACTCTTGGTTTGTTTTACTGCCAAACCAAGCACCGAGGATTCTCACTGCTTCACCATCTGTCGCTATGTGAATTCCTTCTGGGATCTTCTCAATGTCCTCTGGTACCTCATCCCTGTGGTTGTTCATTATTCTCACTGCCAGGTCGGTCTCGGTTTGGTTCTGCAGGGTGTGCTGCAGATTCGCATTGGCCTCTGCCTCTAGTTCTGTGTGATCATTTGGCAGGACTTCCTGGTTTTCTCTTGTTTTCACTCTTGAGGTGTGCAGTACTCTAAGCTGTGCAACCTGCTCCCTGTGTTTCTGGTTGCCTATAGGGATCATCTCTGTCTTTCCTTCATTAAATTTGGCCCCTGATGCTCCACACCATACTTTCTTGATGTCGTTCATCTTTGCTAAGCTATCTGTCTCGGATAGAAAGATAGTTGTATCATCTGCAAAGAGGTTTGCTACCACACGTTCCTCCACTCCTGGTATGGTCATTCCTTGTAGTCCTGAGTTTCTTAGCATGGCTGAGAGTGGTTCTATGGCCAGGTCAAAGATTAGACATGAAAGTGGGTCACCTTGACGCACTCCTCGCGTTATTCTGAAGTTCTCGCTTCTGTGGCCATTCAGGATCACACATGTTTCTGCTGAGGCATACAGCGCTCGTATCGTGTTGATAAACCTCTCAGGTATGTTGAATCTCCTCAGTACTCTCCAGAGGTAGTCATGTGCTATCTTGTCATATGCTTTTTCTTGATCCAGTGCGACTATCACCCCATTTTGGCCTGCTGCTTCTGCATAGTGCATCATCATTCTGATAAGCTTTGTTTGATCTGTGATTTGCCTACCAGGCACAAACCCAGCTTGGCTGGGGTGGATTATTGTTGTGGCCACTTTGGCTAACTTCATTGACAGGGTCTTCGTCAACAGCTTATAGTCTGTGTTGAGAAGCGTGATAGGTCTATAGTTTGCAATTGATGCTCTGTCGTTCTTCTTGTACAGCGGACATAGCCATCCTTCTGCAAATCCAGTCCCTTCAGATACACCGTAGTCTTCAATGTCATTGATTACAGCCAGTATAAGCCCTAGTATGTCGAATGCTGCTCCAGGGTCTGTTTCTTTCAGGCGCTCGAATTCTTCGTGGAGCGATTTCCACAGTTCAAATGGGATTCCATCAAGTCCTGGTGCTGAGTCACTTGCTGCCTCTAGTAGTGCCTGGAGTAGCTCACTATACTGAACTTTTGTCCCTAAGTATCTCTTCCCTTCCTCAGAGAGGGTTTCAGAGATGCTTCCGAGGCTTTGTTGAATGTATCTCTCCCTGGTCGCTATGTCCTCGAGCATGTCCTTTTCCTGCAAGTCCTTGTGGTAGTTTTTTGCCAGCTCAGACATTTTTCCAGAGTCTTTTTCAAAATCACAGTCTCTGTCCGAGAGCAGGTCTGTGTTTGGCCGTCTCAACATGTGTATCATGTCCCTTGGTTTCTGTTCCTTACTGCTTCTTGTCCAGTACTTGGATAGTGTTTCCCCTTCCAATGCATTCCGCGCGCTCAGGTATTTCCTGGTATTACTGTGCTTCATTGCGTCCAGCTTCTCAAGGTCTTCTGTTACGTTCAATGCTAGGTCTATCCGCTCATCCTCACTGAGGGTGCTGTCATTCAGTATTGCTTCTAGTTTGGCTTCCGCTGTTCGTAATTCCTCTTCTATTTCAATATCCGAAATTTCCGCCTGTTTCCTGCCGACACTTCATCAGAATTGCCTCCCGCACTACCTGCACAGTGCTACACCTTCACCGCGCAGCTCTTTCTGCCCAAACTATGATACAAGCCAAGCAGGCCGTCGCCAATTCCTCCTTCGCACTCCACGGCCCATTCCGAGTATCCTTCATCCTCTTCAAAACACCTAGAACCAGGATTGAACCCACGATGGTCGAGCCGACAAAGCGCGTGGGGCGATAAATCATGGTACCTGCAAGGATAAAATCCATGCACCCAACCATTCTCCTCACAAGCGGTGATTGGGTATGGGATTCGCCTCGGCTTTTTTGGAATCGGTGCCATGCTGGCCATAGAGAAGGCTTCTGTCTTACGACTCCACCTATCAGTAGTGGTGTTGAGAGAGTGAGCGCAGCGGACGTGGTCAAGTCCATGGGCACGGAGAATGCTGCTGACTGGCAGTGGACGCTGAGACTTGAGAGACGTTTGCTAGCGTTGCCTCGTCCCTGCTGCATCGGCAGGAACAACCGGCCCAACAGGTTCGGCGATTCCGGCAAATGGTCCCAGGTCACGGTTAATTGACTTTTCCCTAGTTCTCTCTTGGCTGGGCCTCCTCAATACGTTCCAACTTCATGCTGACACTAATCGTTCCAGATCGTGCAGCAGCCACCACTGAAAGATTGAACCTTTTCTCTGGAGCTTCATGACTCAACCTCCTCACATAATGCTCATCGAGAAATGGACCAATTGCAATTCAGAACTCTCCGTTTTCCCCCGCACAAATGATCAGACTCTCCGGTATATAAATGCGAAAGGTTTCCGGGGAAATGCACGCGCCCATGCCTACACCATCCGAGAACATTCAGCTGCAAAGTGTCGACAACTCGGGAGGGACAGAAAATGCTTTTGAAGAGGAGATCTCGCCTCAACCCCCGACACGGAAGTCCCAAGCTCTGTTACTATTAGCTGGTTTCATGATGATTTTCCAAACCATTGGAATTAATACTACCTACGGTATCTACCAGGTGAGTCCTGAGCTCTGCATACTTCTCTAAGATAGATCAATGATGACCGACTTGCTCACTTAACTAGGAATTCTACTCCTCATCTCGCACCAATATCCTCGATGCCAAAGGGCAAGACGCACTCATCTCTCTGGTTGGTACGATTGGGAGCGGGCTAACATGGAGTGGAAGCATCTTTTCAAACCCTCTGATGACGAGAGTCAAGGATGTCAGGCTCGTAGCGTTGGCTGGAGCATTCATCATGAGCCTAGGATTGGCGATGGCGAGTTTCGCGACCAGGGTGAGTTTGTGAGACCTTCTCATGCACTATATGCTCTGCTGAGGAAGCTGTAGCTCTGGCATCTGTTTCTTACTCAATCTATCCTCTACGGCCTTGGAGCGTCTATGTTCTATTTTCCGATTATTGCAATCGCGCCCACATACTTCGATCGCCACCGGGGCTTTGCCATGGGTTTTATCCTAGCTGGAAGTGGAGTCGGAGGGCTTGTACTCGCTCCTGTTCAACAGTACCTGTTAGATCGGTATGGTGTGCAGTGGACGCTGAGAATCCTTGGATTGTGGAACTTCGCAGTCGGGATACCGATCTCGATGGTCATCAAACCCCGAGAAGGATCGGGATATAGTAGGGGTGGCGCAAGGGCGAGGACGAGGATAGGAGGGGCAATGGCAAGAAGAGGAACATTCTGGTATCAGGTACGTTAACCAAACGTATAGTGTACGAGTGCTACTGAGAGTATTTCTTGAAGGCGATTGGTTCTTTCCTTCAAGCTGGAGGCAATATCGTGCCGCTATATTATATGACTTCCTACTCTGTATCTGTCTTATCGCTGTCCAGATCCACAGGAAGTTTGTTTTTGAGTATCAACAGCGGCGTCAACAGCATCTCCCGCGTCGCTATGGGGGTTCTTGCGGACTACGTTGGTCGTCAGAACACACTCATTGGGGGTGTACGTTGTATCTAATCGTTTGATTGTCGCTGTTGGTCACTCATCGCCTTCTAGGTCATTCTCTCTGCTGTCTCCGTTTTTGGGCTCTGGTATGATGCTCAGAAGGACCGTTATATCTCTTTCGTGGTCCTCTACGGGATATATGCCGGTGGATACAACGCACTCCTTCCTACCACGATTACCGAGATCTATGGTGTTGAGAACTACGCAAGCGTGAACGGCGCGCTACTATTCATTCGTGGATTGGGTTCAATATTCGGCGCACCACTCGCCGGGCTTATCCTTGGAAGTCACACGAGGACCAGCTCTGGAGACTCTACCGTTGCTGGGGATCCCGAAAAGTTGAGGCGAAGGTACAATGACGTTGTTGTATACGACGGTGTACTTCTAATCGCGTCCGCTTTGTGTGTTCTGTATGTGAGATGGTTGGATGCTAGAGACAAGGGTCGGTGGAAATGGAAGGCATAAGATATAAGTACACGGTGCTGTGTATTCTAGTATACAACGAGCAAACCTGAAGCTTGGGCTGACGGAGGTAAATTGCGGGTGTCAGGCCGGTGGGAAAGTAAAGATGACGAACTCTGACATCGACCACAACGTTCGCGCACTCCCCATTCCCCCAGAAATCCTCATCCATGTCATTGAATATATTATACATGGGCACACCGATTCCATTGTTGCCGTTCTCTCGGTTTGTCGCTTGTTCTACGACATCGGCAGAACCATTCTGCACAAGGACCTTGCTTTCACCTCGTTATTCCAGTTTCACCAGTTTACCCAGGTCATCTCCCGACGAATTCCCAGTCCAGAAAAGCCATACTTTGCTTGTCCACCGCGAACCTTGACCTTGGAGTCAGCTGGAGGAACTTTCTGGATTATAGAATCGGATAGTACTCCGGTCGGGATCTGGCATATACTGCTGAAGACAGCGCAGAACATCATCAGACAAATGCAGTTTTCAGAGTCCCAGACAAGACTCGAGGTTGATGCGATACGCTTGCGACTACATTCACATACACAGGATATTGGTGAGACTATCTATAAGGCGCTTTGCACTCTCGAGTAAGTCCCCTCGATATCTTTCGACCCTTCGTTATTCGATAGTTATGCACACGCAGTGCAAAGTCTTTTACATGGACAGGACCTGATCCTCCTCACCATTTCTCGCACGCGGTACGTTCGACCTCCAGTTGCTGATCTCACTACTTGGTTACTCAATAAATATGTATCCAGATAGTCCGGCATGCAGTTCCTTCTCTTCTTCTCGCTCTGAGAACGTACACCCAATTGACACACCTCAAGTTGACCAACGTTCATTTCCCCGATGTTCATGACGGCCACCCATTCGATATTCCCCTTCTTCCTACGCTTCAGGAATTTTACCTTGGACAATCGACCTTCCTACCCGCTCCAACGATCACGCGATTCATCTTGAAGAGTCTCTATCCAGGGCTCGCCCTGGAAGCTGGGGAAGTAAATTTGAGCCAAGACATGGTGACACCACACAACGCAGTCACCATCCGGCGGGTACGGCTTGTGGATGTGTACGAAGGTAGTATCTGGGGCAATCGATTGCGTATGCCTCAAATTATCCGTGCGGCACGAGACATCCTCGAGGTGAAACTTCTCGTTCTCCCTCAAGCACCGCCGCTATCTATTGGCGACGTACAGGAGGCTGTCATAAACCTGGTCAAAGTGGAAGTAGAGACTGAGAGGATAGAAGGAGGCGATCGAGGGGATTGAACTACTTACAGGAAGATGCTTATAATAAGTTTCAGATGCCCAGGGCCATTGCAGTTGACTAAACCACACCTCTCACGAAATGTCATCCAGTAGCGATAGCCTACAGGGTCGCCCAAACGGTGGCTATACTCCTATACACTGCTTCAGCGCTGACATTTGTGTCAGATGTCTTTACGAACACATTCCCCTGCATGTTCCTGCCTATTAAAAGACTACCCTATTGCTTCCCACATGCCTGCATCTTTCTGCCAGGTTCCCCATGTCGACCCCTAACGATGATCCCGATGCGATACATGTTTCTCGTGGCGTAACAATGGCACGTCTGCGCCCTCCTCAGAGTCTTGTTTCAAACCGCTCACTGACGACATTCGCAGACTTTTCTTGGAGAAGACCACGAATACATCGCTAAAGTGACCATTACCGGAGATTCTGAATGCGAGGGCCTCTTTGTGCCTTTGCATTGGCACGAAACACACGACGAGATCATGCGCGTTGTGGAAGGACAGCTGAGAATTACCTTAGGATCGACGTCGAAGGTATATACACCTGCAGACGGGGAAATCTTAATTCCAAGGATGACCCTTCATTCGCTCAAGAGCGTTGAAGGCGTGCCTACAGTCGTTATGGAGCGCACTGTACCGAAGGTAAATCGTCTCGCACGTTACTTGTGTCGACACGCCCTAAGTTTCATTCACATCAGGACGATGAAAAGGAGCTGTTCTTCCGAAACGTTTTTGCAGCTGGCGGATTGTCAGGGAGCGTACTTCCCGCGATGCAAGCGATGTACCACGGTGATACTTATCCTGCTCTTCCCTTCCACATCCCATGGGTTGAGAAGGCGGTGAGTGTTTGGTTCTTGTCGTTGGTTGCGTGAGCTCATCAGAGCATAACCAGTTCGCGGCACTCTTGGGCTACTACATTGCACCCTTACTTGGATACCAGCTGAAATATACGAGTCTCGTGCGTGCCCGCTAGTCGAGAACAATCTTCAAGTGGAATATGGTGGAGCATTCGTATTACGTGTATGTAAAGTAGCTTAAGTCCTGGTATACAAGCTCAAATGTCCCAATCGCGGTAAACACAAAGAAGAATCCAAACCGAAAACCACGTCGCGTGAAGTGATCCATCCTCACATCGTTCCCCATTGCTGCTGTGTCTGTCCGAAGCCTCCTTGAGATTGTGCCCATCCAGCACCAGGATTACCTCCAGCAAACATCTGCGGCTGTTGTTGAAAACCTGTGGTTCCCATACCACTCATACCACCCATACCAGTTGTCATTCCTCCTACGCCCTGCTGCGTACCCATATTCATCCCGGCGCCCATACCACCGAACTGGGACGGCGATTGTGTCTGTAAATGAGGACTGGGAGACATGAATTGACCTGGTAGCTGAGGCGTCGTAGACATCATCGGATTCGGCGTTGTGGACATCATAGGTTGAGGACTATGTCCCGGTACCCCCCAGACTTGCCCCGACGCACCACCGCCAGCCTGTGCCGCAAACGTAGGCTGCGGAGACCGGACTTGTGATTGATTCGGAAATAGTGTCTGTTGCTGCTGCTGCATGCCGCCGAGACCCATGTTTCCGAATGACTGTTGTGATCCAAATGAGTTCGACGCTTGGAACTGTGACGATTGCGGGAATGGGTTGGACGACATCATTCCTACTCCGGTGTTCATGTTGCCCATCGACATCGACATAGGCATACCCATCGGATTGGTCATCATTCCACCGCCTGAGAACCCACCCATCGTATTAAACTGGTTCGCGGAGTTCATCCCCAATGGAGGAGACAACATTGGTGGGCTGGAAATACCCGAGAAAGACCCGGCAGGTTGCTGAGAGTACTGCAAGGGGAGGGAGGAGTTCGTCGAAGGAGTCTGCAGCGAGACAAGATCATCCCACACGCCTCCTTTTGGTGCTTCTGGAGGTTTCGCTAACGCCGATGTAGGAGCTAGTGATTGCTGTCGTACTGGATGTTGATATTGATTCAAAGGCTGCGAAACATTCCTCGGCTGACTGTTTGGTATGCTGGATGGCATTGGTTGAGAGAACGAGCGTGCGGGTGCGACGGCAGTCGCTGATGGAATCGCAGCTGTTGAGGGACGTGCAGCAACACCAGAGCTTGACAAGGAGGATGAAGATGGTTTAGGTGCATTGTCCAAGGGCGTAGATTGCGACCGCGATGTGGACTCTGCAGGCTTGGGCTTCTCTATGAACCGTTTGTATTCGTACTTCGCTAGATCTCAATATGAGTCGCTACGCGAAGAAGAGAAACAGCTGGCCACGCACACCGAATATATTGTTCAAGTTCACTATCCCTCTCTTGTTCCATCAGTTGCATTGGTGGAGGATGTCGGACCTCGTTCGGGCAATAGATCGTGTTGGACTTGACATTTCCCATTTCAACCATTCTCTTAAACCGAAATATGAGCTCAAGCACTTTCTCGGCGACAAACATAAGGAGACGTACATCGACCTGTTCCTTGGACCACGTATCCATCGTTATGCTCTTCCTGGATAACTTGTGTAGTTCTCGTATAGATGATAAGATGCCAAGGCACTCACACTTTGGTTACATGTGTCCCAATCTTTCGATGTATAGTGGCGCAAGTCACACTAATCAATTTCCCGCAAAGTGGTAAATAGCTAGATCTCCTAATGCGCATGTCGACTCACCAGATGAATATCCCAAGGTTGTGAGAAGCCCATCTAGGGTTTCTTGCCTTGCAGTCTGCACAGATATCTATTCGAGATGAGTCAACATCGTTGTTGAAAGCCCTGGTGAACACTGAATGGCACCATTTCCAGGTTTGACAGCAAGTCCTGCAAGAATCTTCTGGTTCCTTTCTGCCGTGATCTTGTTGGTCGACATCGCACTCTCGCACACGAGGCTGAGTCGTCAAATGGATGAGGTGTGATTGGTGATAGTCGTTGGTAAGTAATGGACAAAGCTGACGCCCAGATGGTTGCTTAGAGGAGGTGATTTGCCCACACTTCGGCCGCAAATGATAAAACAGGCCCGACCGCGCCGTCGCGCCGTTCGAGCAGCGGGTGTAAGAATTTAGTACCACACCCTCCAACTCCCCGCAGAGGATAGATATAATACGCTGGGATGTCTATTACAACAAACAGTCTACGAAGGTTATAGATGTAACGGGTATCAATTGCTAATGGGCATCTAGATGTCGCCAGTCCGAAATATATACTGCCGCGGTGCAGCCTTCACTCTGGCTTTGAGTTGTTATTTTTTGGAATCCCAGCCTCAGCCTCTTCCATCTTGACTCGCTCATAGCCATCGTTGGTGGGACGAGCTTTCTGGGTCTCGACATGCTTGACCCAGGTGTAATAAATAGACCCGCCTAAGATGATACCGATAGATGAGGCACGTCCACTAGGAAAAGAAAGGTACACTGAGCAAGCATTATCGCTGATAGGAGGAGCGATGTTACCTGGTAATGATGTCGTGGAACAACCACTTCCCAAGGAGGGAGGCAGCAACTCCACGGACAGCCGACGATATCATGTGTGTGATAGGTGAAGTAACCTTGATGGAAAGGAGACTAGCAATGCTCATCATGAATCCCAGGGCACCCTACAGTGAGAATAGGACAAGGTACAGGGGGGGTTGTCAACGATGCGACCTTCAATTCCAGAACGAGTCACTTACGGTGATGAGCGAACCCCACATGAAAGTTCTCGTCACGCTCATTTGACCGACAGTTGCCACCACCTCTGTGCTAAAGAACAGCTTGACGACCTCGGGCCCCTCCCCAGCAAGTAGAATGACAGGAATGAGCACGATAGCACTCAACAAGTTTGTGTACCATGAGAGCAGGAGTGAACTTCCATTCACCACGTTCAAGCTCTGCTTGATAACGACGGAATGGGTGGCCGTTATCGCCGAGCTGACGACACCAAAGAATATACCGGATGGCAAGATGGGTGTACCGTCAAGGAAAACGCCGACGAAAAAGCCCGCCGTTACGATAGCGCATGCAAAAAGGATCTGAAGCGAAGGACGCGTGTGCAGAGCGATGAACGAGGTGGCGACCGTGAAGGGCAGAACAAGTCCACGCGCGACTTGGTAAAAGGACGCGTCAACGTATTTCAGGGTATAGTTACTGAAGCTATTCAAGACATGAGCAATATAGACAAGGGTATCACGGCGTTGCTGCGCACCTTAAGCCCACGACGTTTAAACCGACCATGGCGACAAGACCTTTGCAGACTTGAAGATCAAACGTTAGCCGATCAGGCAAGAGTTTGAGCAAGTCCGAGACGACAAAGAGAACGACGGCAATGACGAGTTGAGCGAATAAGAAAAATAGAGGTGCTGCGGTCTGGTTCAACACCCATTTGTTCCTGCGGAGGGAAAAGTTGTGGTGGTTGTGCTTCCAGTGTTCTTTGAGGGACTCACGCCATAACCATCTATACCGCAGAGTTCGGACATAAGCAAAGGCAACTCTCAAGAGAAGTAAAATAAAAACGCACCGCTAGAGCTGCGACGAGATAGAAAACAACGACACCAGTCTGTGTAAAGGGTTTTGAGAAACGTGTTCAACTTTTGGCACAGTACTTGACATACAACGAGAGTTCTTGAGGGCGGTTTCGAGGCATTTTGCTGGGACATGATGGGGAAGGAAGAGAAAGAGAGCCAACGAATAGGCGGTGTCGATTCCACGGCTACTGGCAACAGACAGAGAGAACTGCGGCACGCTCGTCCCTCAAATTGAAATTTCAATTGAGATATTGACTGCTGTGAGATGCTGACATAACGACCCTGACCAAGTCCAAGACTGTCCAAGCGTCAACTATTTTTACCAGATCATGACATAGCGAACGGTCAAGCTTCAAGACTCAAAACGATATCTCGATGGTTTAAATTGCTTTGAGCCCGATAGTGGAAGCTCAGAAGCGACAAGATACATAACGAAAAGGAACCGAAGTCGGTTAAAATCAACCACTGTCGTCGTCATCGTCAACCTAGAGTTCACACAGGTGAGAATCTTCCCGAGTTATAATAGAGCAGCGATACCACTCACAACCATCTTCCCTCTCGCTTTTGTCGCAGCGGCACGAGAGGAGCGTCCGACCGGAGCGAATGTCAATTGTGATTGCTTCGGTGCAGCCGCAGCTTTCTTCTTCGCAGGCGCTTTCTTGGCCTGGGGCTGACTGAACAATCGAAGAAGCACCTTGAGAAAAGCCCTACGCACGAAGGGACGATATATGATACTCACCTGAGAACCGCGGCCCGATTTGTTCGTTTCTTAGGCTTTGGTTCCTCCTCTTCCTCGTCTTCATCATCGTCCGGAATTTCTACCACTTCGTCCTCATCCTCGTCGTCACTCTAGAGTCGAGACAGATGGGTGACTAGAACAAAAGCGTAGCTCAAATGAAAACGACCGACCATAGCCTTCTTGCCTTTCTTTTTCGCAGGAGCCTTCTTTGCGGGAGCTTTTGCAGGTGCTTTTTTCGCAGGCGCTTTCCTTGCAGGTGCTTTCTTCGCTGGCGGAGCCTCGTCTGAATCTTCATCAAAGTCGGACCCCCCTCCTGCCCCTTTGGTATCAACGTCCATCATCATAGAATCGACGGATTCAGCGTCAGATTCGGCTGCCTTCGCTTTACCCTGGCCCATTGTCCTTTTCAGCGACGACCTTGTGCATGGAGAGCGGGACTCACCTTGGATTTGGCGGTATTTCCCTTAGCAGCATTCTCCGCCCACTCTTTGTCTTTCCTTTCTTTTTCCTCCCTTACCTATGGTTTGATTAGATGTGGGACATTCGGATATGTATGAAAGATATTCACGAGGTCCTCGAGGTTGTCTTCGTCGATTTCTACCTCCTTTCCTTGCTTCTGAACACCTCCCACCATATCGTTCACAATCTCCTTGACGTGCCTATCAAACAGATTCCATGAGCGCCACATCGAGAGACGTAGGTGTTGGGAAGCACCGTTGAATCGCATGGATATCATCCTTCTCCACAAACTTCTGGATAGCCTCCGACATACCACCCCCTCCCAACAGTTGAAGCTCCTGCGCACCCATAAACTCCTTGACCAGAGTCTCCACACGGACCTTTTCCAACTTTTCCGAGACCGTCAGATTAGGATCGTCAATACTCAGTTCAGGCTCATTCAGCTCGACTTTGGCATTCCGTTTCGCAGCTCGCTTCGCTCGGTGAAAGACGAGCACGTCTCGTGGATTCGCGATACGGCCCTGGAACTCCTGACCAAAGCGAATTGGGTTGAACGTCTCACTGACACCGGTTGTATCGACCTTGAGTCGAATGAGAGGCAACATGCGAGATAGCTCTTCCTCCCCATTCCGTTTCGCCTTGGCGTTGCGATCGTCCCATAGTTGGTTGGCTTGGTCTATGAGTATGTTAACCTAGGAGAGCGTGAAGATCTATACGTGTGCGACGGGCGCGATGCGCACCTTGCCTTTCAAACTTTTGGAGATTGCAATCTGGTCTGTTATGTCAAACCCTTCTTCTTCCGCAAGTTCACTGAGGATGACGTCTTCAATCACGAAGGGTCGGACAGTTCGCAGAGGGATTGGTTCGAGCTGGAAGTCTTTCTTTCCGTGGATGGACAACAACGCGACGTGTCTGATACGCACGGTGAGCATGCACGCACACAAGAGCGCTGAAATATAAAGGGACCTACTTTTCTAACGATTCACCATCAGCAAGCGAGGTTGCGACTGACGAGCCAGGTTGCGAGATGTAATAGTTCTTGCCAGCGACTGGTTCCGGTACGATTCGGCAGTCATGCTCGTGGCCCCAGATGACCAAATTGATACTATCGTCAAACATTCCCTCCGGTACAAACTCTTGAGGCCCATGCTTAACTCTGAGAATGGGACTGCGTCAACACACAGAAGAGGTGTATGACGGGAATACGACTACTCACCGATTTTGATGAAGCAGAAGGATATTGAACCAATCGTCTTTATCCTTTGGCATGAACATCCTGACCCGATTACTTCGTAGTTCAAAATGTAACCTCGCATCTTTGACGTTACCAATCCCATACATCCCCAGGTGTGTGTTCCCTTTGCGAAGAAGGACAGGTCGAACCGCTATCCCATTGTTCTGTGCATCCGCGTCTGAGACGGGCAAGTCGAATTTGCCCATGTAGTTTATCAAGCCGGAGACGGAGAGCACGTCGAGTGCACAAAGGGCACCTTCCTGTGGGAGCCAATGAATAAGGGATTATAGGTGGCGTTGTGTGTGTGTAGGATGAAACGCACTGCTCCCGCTCCTTGGGGGTCATCGTGATTTCCGTGGATCGAAAAGACAGGTGTGCTGATGTTCAAATTTGGATCTTCATAATTGATAGCAGGGAAACTATCGGTATAGGATAAAGTATGAGAAGGGAGAGGAAAAGGTAGGATGCTATTTTTCACGCACGAGAATCCCGCTGCCTTGCCTTCCTCCGGATCACTCAAAAGTTCGACTTGTATAGGCTTATCCCCTAGTGTGTACTCCCGCAAAAGAGCGATGACACGGTAAAGACAATCTCTTGATGGTTTGTTCTCGTGAAAAAGGTCCCCAGCTAGAAGAACAAAGTCAACCTGAAGTCACGGTGAGTTGAGCGGACACAGCTGATCAGGCTGAGAGACTTGCGTCGTGTTTTCTAGCCAACTGGAGTATCTCCTTGAATGTGTTGATTGAGTCTTGCCCTCTTATGGGATCCCTCTCGAGATATCCAATATGATTGTCCGTTGCAAGTAGAATTCTGATAGTGTCAGCGGGATCTGCTGTTGTGGAGGAAATTCAGCGAGTGGGATGCGAGTAAATAGCACACGCTACCTTGTGTGATTGAAGGCGTAGGAGGTGGAGAGGCATTCTGTGACATGGCCGAAGCCTCGAGGTTGCACAGTGGTTAAAACGCGAGAGAAAGGGATGAGTCACCAGTCACGATATGTTGTCACGACGCGTCCTTGACGCGTCGTGCTTTATTTCCCACGCGGCTTCCACAAACCGCTCGTCCAGTAACCATTAGGCTCGGATGTAAAGGCCAATACTGGGCCGGACTACAGAACATGGACTAAGATCTAGCATTGAAAAACACCGCCAACTTCAGAGGTTTCAGCAAGGCCTCAGCTTCACCCACGCCAGTACAATCTGGACCCCGGCATATCCTTTTCCCCGTATGTGAGGCCGGGTACTTGAATTTCGAAGGGCGCTTGGCGCGGCAGTACATAAAGTAGAACGAGTCATTCAAATCCCCCACATCCTAATCACGAACGTCTCCCCATGTCACTATCAGTAGAACAGCTCACAAACGCATCAGGTGAGCGATGTCAAGAGACTTGAACAAATTAGACCACAGACTAACGCTGCAACAGAGACTGATATCTCCCAGGCCGTTAGGGTCATCCATGAAGCTTTCCGCAAAGGTCATCCCCCAAGTTCTTGATTACAACGGGATCCTTACCACCTCCCCTACTCAAGAATTCTTCTCCTTTGCTCTCCAAGATCCGACACTAGTAGAGCCTTTTATCGAGTCCTTCGTGCGAGCTACCATCGCTGAAGGCCACCCCGTCGTAGCCCGATTGCCTGAATTTGGTATTGTGGGTGTTGGGTTGTTTTTTGGTCCTGGACAGGCATCGCTAGTAACGTGAGTATGTACTTTGGGGAAAAGGAACGCGACTCACAAAACAATATTGAAAAGCGAACACCAAAAAGACCAAGGATTCAACCAGCTGATGCAGCGCGTTAACGAAGACACAAGGAAATGGTTCACTGAGTACTTCGTATGTGGGCGACCCTTGCAAACAACATCCCGACGCACTCAACTCCATCTTGATTGATCACAGATCAAGGAGATGCTTCATAAATTAGTCGAACCAGCATTCGGACCAGGCGTCCAACACGACAATTATCACCTTCAGATATTCGGTGTTTCCCCCAATCACCAAGGGAAAGATATAGGAAAGGCAATTCTTCAGCAGGTAGAAGCAAAGGTGCGTTTTGAATGACAAAGCTCGAGGTACAGATCGGGCCTCAGGCTAGTTGCACAGGCGAAATCGGAGGGGGTCGATGTCGTCCTCGAGACCTTGGCACCGGAAAATGTGAGAATTCCGGATGTTTCTTCGTCATTACTGACGCTTGGTCAAGGTCGTGCGTTATGGCAAGATGGGATACGAGGTGCAAGGCACCGCGCATTTCAACCACCCATCGTTCTCTGAGCCAAGGAAGATTACGTGTCTCCGAAAGCGCTTGCATTAGAGACGATTAGGGATTGGAACGATAGATATGAAGGCGTCTAATACATCTCATATAGAAGTTCCACGTTTAACTGCGGTAGTCTCCATTGATCCTCACGTATTCCTATGGGAAGCGGATAAGCAACAAGCGACGACAACAACAACAACAACAACAACAACAGAAGAAAGACGCACATAGCTGAAATCACACGTGTAATACCGAGCAACTTCGGCCTGGTCCCCTCCACCCAAGTCTACAAGCACCTCAAAGTCTTCTAGGCCAAGGATCTCGCTTGCACGATCTTCGTCGACTTTTTCTGGCTCGCCGTTGACGAGGACTGGTAGGGGCGTTGTACCATCGGAAGGTACGAATGTAACGCTGACGCGGTCGGGATGTAAGGGAGCACTCAAACGGACAGAACCGGCGGCGGAAAGAACACGTCCCCAGCTGGATCCACAGTTCAGATACTGGCCGTGAAGAGAATATTTGCAACATACTTTGCGTCTTCACCGTATAGAGCTGTCTTGACGAGTGCCGAAGTTGATATCCGAGAAGCAATCTTGTGTGCATCCTCGTATGTTGGCGCACCCTACAGAGCTCAGATCTTAGTTACATGCTGTTAGACGAACGCGAGAGTGCTAACCATGACAGTAACGGTGACGAACTTAGTTGCACCCTCGCCATCCCTGACGACGAGCTTTGCGAGGTCAGTCGCAAACTCTGTGAGCTCGTTCCTAAACGCCTCAAATGCGGCGGGATCCCTATCTTCATCAATTTCCTGGACATCAGAACCAGTCCTCTCCGCAGCCGCACCGTTGGCCATCAAGAGGATAGTATCATTCGTCGACATCTCTCCGTCCACGCTGATTGAATTAAAGCTCCGTTCTACAGCGTACGTTAGTGCACGCTGCAGACTACGCGGAGAAACAGCAGCATCCGTCATGACAGCAGCTAAAAGTGTCGCATGAAGGGGTCCAATGGTGGGTGGTCCCATATTGGGGTGAATCATCCCTGCGCCTTTATCCATCCCAGCCATCCGGTACTCAACGCCATTGATTGTGAAAACTCGAGACCTAAGCTTCGGGAACGTGTCCGTAGTCATAAACGCCTTCGCAGCTCGTTCCCATGCACCGAAATCGTTGCCCAAAGACCTGGTTTTCTGATCTTTTTGCTGAGAACGAATTGCCGTGAGGATTTTTGAGATGGGGAGAGTCTGTCCGATGACACCCGTAGACATGACGAGCGTATCGTGGCTCTCTGAAGGGGATTCGCGATCCAGCAATGCATCAGTCTCCTTCACCATTGCCCAAGCATCCTCCATCCCTTGTTTGCCCGTAACTGCGTTCGCGCAACCACTGTTCACGACGATAGCTCGTGCTTTTCCGACATTTTCCGCCAGGACTTGTTCTGACACGACTACCGGCGCAGCTTTAAACGCGTTCCGTGTGAAGCATGCTGCTGCAGTCGCGGGGCGCTTCGATGTTGAGAGAATGAGTCCGACATCCAAGATTTCTGGGTTTTTCTTGACTCCAGCGTGAAGTCCAGTGAGGAGGTATCCTGAGGGAAAGGAAGATGATGGGAGAGGCTGGTGATGGTGTGCTTTTGAAGGGGTTGGCTTGATGGTGACGGTTGAAGAGAACCGTTTGGTGATCAACCGCGATACTGCCGACATGGCAGGAAGGAAGGAAGCCTGAGGTCGATGAGTTTTGTTGACCTCTCAATCATCCTTGCAAATGCTATTTCATTTTATACTCAAGAACAGATGCTCTGAGTCATCCTTACAGCTAAGTTTATACCAGCTATTTTTCAAGATCGACATGCAAACTTCGGCAAAAGCTCGACAGCCTAATGCGAAAACAGCTCATTGCTTCTGAGAGCATTAACAGCTCAAGCTAAGAATTATTGCCATTGGTCCAATAGAGTATGTGCAACGTGTATCGACGATAAACGGACGCCGAAGGCTCGATAGAAGAAATGTTCTGCGTTGCCGCTGGCCGCTAGGTAATAACCAGAAGACAGCAGGAGACGCGACAAACGTCGAAGATAACATACTTACTCGTCGAGTAAAGTCATCCGGTAATTTCTCTGCCGTCGCTCCGTTACTCTGATATTCGGTAAACGCGAAAGCAGAGTGCAGCACTCAAATTGCTGCATCGACGGTCAAGAATCGGAGAATACTCATGTGAGGCGCTTATATAAATGAGGCTTATTTGGTCGTGTTTATGTCGGAAGATTCGGACGCTGGATCATCGGTCATATCGGCCCTAGGCCTACATGTTGTCCGCCTGTATGGATTGTAAGTAGTGTACAATTCGTGCATTCTATGAGAGAACCCTAATCCGCGTGCCCACTCATTGAACAGCCAATACTGGAGGCTTCAGCCCTCTGCCTGCCCGTTCTAGATCTTCATCCTGCAACTCATAAGCGGGACGATACTTTGGTCGGTGCCGCTCGCCTGAGAAGAGTACCCCAGGCATCGAATACTCCGACGGGCTGGGTCCCGCATCGTCCAGACGCGTGTGCATCGTTGAAATGTAATGGGAAAGAACAGTCGTCGGAGAGAGAACTTGAGAGGGTGATGAGGGTGACTCGGCCGGACCTGGAGACGAATGCGTGCTCGACATCACTGAAGATAGCACCGTGGTGGGACTGAGCATGGAAGAAGGAGAGATAGGAGGGTCGTTGGACGCGTTAAGGGATTCGGGTACAAGGAGCGCTGGATTTGGGAACGTGTTGTAGGTTGACCCCAATGAAGTGTACCTGCGCCCAGTCAAGTCAGCTTGAATCTCGATGCAAGGAACGTACGGACCCATCGTCATACAAAGAGCAGTAAGGGATCTCCAGCTGCCTCAAGAAAGTCCATACGGCGGAGTAAGACCAGTTGATTATTGGATTGATCCGCTCGAACTGAGGCCAATCCGGGTCCGTCATACAACGGTGTGAAACTCGTGCTGCGACGAAATGTTCAAAGAGCATGAGGATAATCCATAGAAAGAAGACTCACATCCATGCGGATCCGTTCTACGAGTACCAATGAGAATACCTCGGATATGAGGGAACCGTTTCTGATACATTGCGAGTGCTTGCCGCATGCCCTCTCCGCCCTTTGCTTTCCCGACAGCTTTCGGTGCAGGAAGATGGTTGACATAATCTTTGCCGCCTGCCTGGACGTCCGGTGTCACCACACTCTCAACTGTGTCTCTCTCCGGCGGCCGAACAGTGAACAGTTCGAGGTGGTAATCCGCTGCAGCCTTCTCGATGAACTCTTCGAGCACAGGAAACGATGAGGGAACAGCGATGTAAATTGCTGGTATCGGGGATGGTGTTTGTGAAGGCGACCGCCGTTTCTCGAGAGCAGCCGCAAACAGGTGAAGCAAGACAGTACCTGCGAGGGAATAATGAGTCACAGATACGTTGTGAGATGGATGACGACTACTCACAATCCTTCCCGCCGTTGAAGCTTATCGAAACACGATCCTGGCTTGAATATTTCAACGTTATGCACGCAGAAACGATGAACTGAGCTCTGGCAAGACGCACCCAAGGTCATCGATACTTTGGTCAATTACTTCTAGAGCTTCCTTTACCAATGGAGCTATCGGATCATTCGATTCAGCAAGGTTGTAGACTTGTTCTGCGATGCCATGAAGATTCATCTGTCGGAATATTGACCACGAAAGTGCTACTTGGAAGAAAAAGGTGGTGGAAGAACCAGAGATGACCGAATTATATAGCGACGCGGCGGGCCCGGCGGCACACCAGGCCCACGTGCGTCTATCATTATGCTTGTGCCTGCCACTTGGTGACTGGGACTCTTCCCGAACCTCCACCTCATCTCCTACCCATGGCCTCTGTCATCCTAGTCACCGGAGGAACTGGTCTTGTTGGAAAGGCTATCGAACATGTCATAGAGAACGAGCCAGCAGGGTCCAGATTTGGCAAGAAAGACAACGAGACTTGGATATTCGTGAGCTCTTCAGAAGCAGATCTGCGGTCAGTTCGATAAAGCTCTGTAGCTCGTGCAGGCTCGAATTCATTCTAAATTCTTAGAGACCCGGAACAGACGCGTCGATTGTACGAGAAATACAAGCCCACTCATGTCATTCATCTGGCAGCGCTTGGTTAGTCTCTGATGTTGACCTCTCGAGCGAAAGCGCGTTCAACATGCTTCTAGTTGGCGGCTTGTTTCATAATATGAAATACAAGGTATCCGTCTCATGGCCCATGGTCTTCTATTACTAAACAGAAGCTTGCTCCCAGCTGACGTTCTTGCGAGAGAACATCTTGATCAACGACAACATCCTCCACACATCGTACACGCAGCAGACTACAAAACTCATCTCATGTCTCTCTACCTGCGTGTTTCCGGACAAGGTTGAATACCCTCTCGATGAACTAAAGATACACAACGGACCTCCGCACGAAAGCAACTTCGGTTACGCACACGCAAAACGACTAGTCGATGTACAAAACCAGTGAGTGGTTAGGCGGCTATCAATGAAATTTCCTCTTCTCACACTGTTCCTACAGCGCATACAAAGAAGAATTTGGATGTAATTTCACCTCTGCTATCCCCACCAACGTGTTTGGACCACACGATAACTAGTGAGCATCTGTCAACCGTCGCCGTACTCGCACCCCTTGCTAACTTACGACTTCAGCGACCTAGAACACTCTCATGTCATCCCTGGTCTGATACACAAATGTTATCTCGCAAAAAGTGCGTTTCCTTTTATACCTCAAAGTGTTTGGCAGTCGATCGATATGTTGCGCAGAGAATGGGACCCCATTTATCGTATCCGGGACGGGAAAACCCCTGCGTCAATTTATCTATTCAAGGGATTTAGCCAAATTGTTCATCTGGATGCTTCGGGAGTACGATGACGTGGAGCCCATCATTCTCTCAGGTGATAGCACTACGATCTCTCCCTCGCGAGAATTTGAACTGAACCCCAGGCGTGCATAGTTGGGGAAGACGAAGAGGTTAGCATCCAGCAGGTAGCCGATGCGATCGTAAAGGCTATCGGCTTTGAAGGAAACTATACGGTACGTTTGTTCTCCCTCCCTCTTTCCCTTCATTCGGAAGCTAGACACTTTCCTCTGCAGTTTGATACGTCCCGTGCTGACGGTCAATTCCGTAAACCTGCGTCTAACAACAAGCTCCTATCCCTCATCGGGAATTTCCAGTTTACACCTTTTGAACAAGGTAAGAAACCCCCCTTTTGATGTGGACATTATTTACGTCCGTTCTCTTAGCTCTGAAGGAATCTGTGGATTGGTTGGTGGAGAACTATGATACCGCTAGAACTGGGAAGAAGAAGGATTGATCTTCGAAAGTCGATACGGACTCAGGTTCACGCCAAAGTGTTGGTGCTGCCGGGCCAGCCCTCAGGGATGTGTAAGATGTAAGATGCTGATTTATCAAACCAAACCGAAGAAAAAAAGTGTATGTATGTATACACCGGAATGTATGGAAACTTATATCATGGAGCTTTCCCCAGAAGAAGCAATTTGAAAGATCAGACTGACAAGGGATACGACAATACAAGGTGTCCATCACCCGCTCTTACGCCTTGAGCCTTATACGGAGGAACAGATGAACCCCAAGGACCGAGGCTTTTCACTATCTTTATAGGACGGTTCAAGTTTCTGTCAATGTCATTGTCAAGGTGACTAACACCCTCCTTTCGTTCGCGGCCTTGCAACTATTGCGACTTGACGAGTACTTAGTCGACGACGGACGTGCCTCAACTTGTCCATAACATCGCAAGGCGGTCCGGTATAGCCACTGGCCTTCTTGCGTTCGAACAAGAACTTCACAGGCCTGGCACCTGAACGTTTGAACTTGCGGACCTGTGAACATCGTTGTTCTGCATTACTTGATCAGAATCTCAGATCATTCATTTCGCACTCCCCTTCTACCACCTGACATACTCTCTTTTTCACACGTCATCATCATGGTCGATCTTAGCGTTCTGCAGAAAGCGTCTGAGCTTGAGGTCTTTGGCGCAGAGGGCGAACGAGTCAAATTTGGAACCCTTTTCTCCAACCGGAAGACCATCGTTGTCTTCACCCGTAAGTCGTTGCTTCGCTGGTTACCGGGGACTTGCGATGCTGACCGACCGAACCATGGAGGCCACTTCTTTTGTGGGGTAAGATAACTCCTACATCGTAACGTTATCCATTGAAACAACTCCATATTTTCAGAGTTGCCAGGTGCAGACAAACATAGAAAAACTCTGTGTCCAGATTTGCATACTTAACTGACACCTAGGCATATGTTCGACAACTTTCCGCTGTTCCTGCGGAAGCTCTAGACCGTGCAGGGGTTGAACTCGTTATTATCGGATGCGGGGATTGGCAAGCTATTGCCCATTATGCTAGTAAGCCGTTCGTAAACAAGACTCCTGTCCCTCTAACCGCGCGACCTAGCCAGCACAGGATTCTTAGGAAAGATGTATGCGGAACCCACCCGAGAATTGTATCACGCTCTAGGAATGGACATTGAAACGCTGGCTACGACTCCTGCCAACCAGGAGAAACGGAGTTATATCGTCGGGAGTGTGCCAAAGAGGGTATTGACCTCTCTATGGGTACGTTTTTGGTAGCTATTGAGATATGTGTTTCGGTCGCTCACCCTCGTATTCCGAGAAAGGAGGGTCCTTTGAAGAACCCTTCATTAATAGGCAAACAGGGCCACTTCTCCCAACTCGGGGGCGACTTTGTCCTCGGACCAGGTGAGTTCGTTCGTTTGTTGATCTTTGCACTCCTAGGTACATACTAACCCATGACACCCGGGAACGATATAGGAAACCAGTGTTCGTATGCCCACATCATGCAGCATACCGAGGATCGTAAGTGTCAAAAATCCACGCGCTTCCGCTCCTTAACTTAAAACAGCTTGGAAGATGTCGAAGTCGCGGAACTGATGAACCATGCTGGCGTGAAGTACTGAAGCTTTGGTGATCAACAGGGAGTGGGCTTTTGTATACATGTTTTTGGATTAGTGATCGGCGGTCGACGACCCGCATATCAAACTCAATTGTATCTATTCAAGTACCCTGGTGCGCAGGACATTGAGAATTTTGACCAGCCAAAGTATATTCGGAATTATAGATACAGTACAGCACTGATGTACTTTGTTAGTAGGACACATGAATAAGTAGGCTATATACTAAGTACTTATTAAACACGGATAACGTCCGGAAAATGCAGCAGATACGGTAAATGAATGTAATTCCATGAGACTAACTTGCGCTTGCGAAAGAAAAATTGGAATGACGAAGACGTAGTGGAGATGGAACTAATGCGAAAGAACGAATGTCGGTGGCCCGGGAGAATGGGGACGATGAAGTTGAGGAAGGCCGCGCAGATCGAATGATTCGAACGGGCAGGACGACTCGTCAAAAAAGCCTATCTTATGTAGGGAGTGCAATAAGTTGTGCGGGGGTGGTCTTGAAGCTAAATCGGTCAAGCCGTAGGTATATGCACGATACGCACAAGGGCTAAACTGCCAGCTGCAAGATAATGCCTGGACTTCCGGCGAAGCGGGAAGCAACGAAGTGGAGGGAGCGAGGATTGTAAAAGGAGTTTCGATCTGACAAGGTAGATTAGTAAAGGGCCTGAAACTCGAGCGACACTACTGGAACTCACCATCGCGTAGGCGAGGACCCTGCGGGTTTCTTTGAGGGTACTAAGCCTAGAAGAGCTCTCGACCTTCCACCGAAGGACTCCTCCATTATTGGAGCGGTGGTGGGTTCGCTCTTATTCCCTGCATTCAAAACTTGCGCTATTGATTGCGGACGATCCTTCTTGAGGTTGTTGGCGTAAGCCTCTGAAGGAGTCAAGCGAGAGGGTGTTGTAGATTTGGATTGTTTCGGGGGCGCTGGCGATGGCGACGACCCCCGAGAACTCGAAGTATTGGATAACTTTCGTTCCCGCTCCTTTCTATCCCTGTCTCTTGTTGTTTGATCTTTCGAGTTGGTCGATGGACTGTTTGCGGTAGCAGGGCGTGCTTCAGGTATGGAGGTAAGGCCTGCGGCTGCGGCTGAGAAAGTAACTGAGGTTGGACTGGAAAAGGGCGATGACCCTGACGACGATGTTGAGTATATGGAAGGCGTGGACGTGTGGCGGGTTCTCGAAAAGTAGGGTACGACATTCCCATCAGGCTGCTTGGGGGCGAAGGGCCGAGACAACGAATTATTCTTGTTGAAGCTCTCGACAAGCTTCAACTTCCTCACAGCTCGCTTTGGCTTGGAGAAAAGGTCTCCAGACTCGGGCCCTGAGGTGCCTGAGTACCTGGCAGACTCTGCGCCAGATGTCGCGTAGGATTCGGCGCCCGAGTCTTCGGGGTGTAAGTGCCTGTAAACGGGAAGCCTGACAGACGAGGATGGAGTTGCGATGCGCGCACTATGGATAGATGAATCGTCACTTTTTTCCCTCTCCAGATCCGGGGTTGCAAGGGAGCGGGGAGTGCCCGATACGTTTTCACTACCCTCAGCACCATTTCTTACCATCCAGTTGAGGCCCTTGATCTCCTTGTCGCGTCTCTCGATGTCACGTTCCAGATCAGCAATGTGCTTTTCAAGTTGCGCCTTTTCCTGAGCATGGAGTTCCGAAACCTTTTGGATGTAGTTAGCGAGATTTTCAAGTTGCATGTTTCTCTTGCGAAGGGCTAGTCGAAGCTCATCAGCCGAGGCTGTATCAAGCTCGATGTCCAGAGGCTGAATTTGAGGATATTGTGTTTTAGTAAGAGTAAGAGTGGATGAAGAGGCGGAGGAGGAGGAAGAGGACTGAGAAGAATGGTCTGGGGATTTAGCTGTGCGAACACTATCTGCGTCTGCACTCGGAGCTTCCCTGGGGGTAGACGCGAGAGAAGAGGGGGATGACGATAGGAGAGCGTGCGAAGAGGCGCTGTTGTGTCGCTTCAAGGTTGTTTGGGAATTATTTGGAGTGGAATTGCTGAGCGTACTAGCCCTCGGGCGTCCTACGTTCGGGGTCGCGGGAAGAGGAATTGTTGGAGGTTTGGACGGGGGTGCCGGAGGGAGAGGACGGTAAGACAATGGTATTATGGTCTTGCTGTTGGTTTGTACACTAACTTTCCTCCGCCTCCTGCTCATCGGAGACGAGCCAAGGAGGGGCAGAGACATGATAGACATCGCGTCAGACTCCTCTGCTCCAGAATAAAGCTCCGTATCTGTCGCGGCCTGGAGGCTTTTCAGGGATGCCTCCTTTCGCGAGGGGGGCGTCGGCTTGGACCGAGCATTGAATGAAATCTCATCAGCCGTGAGCTGATCGTCACGCGATTTCCTCGGGTCGACGGCGACTTCGGACGGTGAGCTGACTTGTGCTGACGCAGAGCACGATGAATCCATGGTAGGGGTAGGGGTCTCAGGAGTTGGAGTTGATGCAGCTGACGACTGCGTTCCTGCTTCGGAAAAGCCGAAATCAGGAGGGGGATTGGCTGACGATGTTGAAGACTCGGTGCTCGCACTTGAATCTCGCGTTTGATCTCGGTGCTTTTCCGCTAAAGCGGGTATTTGAAGGGGAGCAGGTTTAGATTTTGCCTTTTGCCTTGGCTTAGTAAAGAGGTCGTCATACTCTCCAAGGTCGTACGAATCTGCTTGGGAGATCGTAATCGTCGGTTGGGCTAACTGAGGTGTGTGAGTGGGTCGCGGTGTGATGGACCCGCTTTGCCGTAGTCCATGTGAACTTGGCCGACCCTCACGAGAAGAGCAAGAGTCGACAGAGTGACGAAGCGACTTGGAGGATGGCAAAGACAACGCATCAGAAGTGTAGTCTGACAAGCCGTCGTTTGGACTTGGAGGCGTGCGCTTGTGTTTTCGCGATTTACGAGGGGTAAGATGTGCTACAATCTTCGAGCCTAACGTGGGCTGAGAAGTATTGGCGAGGGACACTTGTGAAGTGGAGGCGCGGGACCTATGAACATGTTAGCTGTGCGTTTTGCCCCTCTACATCGGCTCGAGTTACACTCACTGATCATCAGGATGAAGGCGAGAGCCATAGGTAGCAGTAGAGCCCCGACCTGATTGCGCGTCAGAGAGACGCGCAGGCGTGCTGTCTGGTAATTCTGAATGGGTCGACTTCTTCCTTGAGCGCCCAAACAGTGGTATTCTGGTGGAGCGTTTCTTCACTGGTAATTCGACCGTTCGCTCTCCTTCAAACTGTCCGTCACTAGCTCCTATGGGGAAGGGAGTCCTTGCAGAGGATCCAGGTTGGGATTCTTGATGAGAAGCATTGGTAGACGAACCACGAAAGATATCGTGAAAATGTGAAGTTCTGTTGTGACGACGCGAAGGAAGGCCAGACATAGGACAAATGAGTGTCAGGAGAGAAAAGGATAGAGATAGGAAGAATGGGAGGGTATTCGTGAGTGTTCGAGGCCTCCAGCGGCGCGGAAAGATTACGAAGGGATGTGAAGGGGATGTCGTGAAGTTGGGCAGAAGAATTGGACTCCAAGCCCATCGGCCTGTCATATACGTTCCATTTTTTTGTGTACATTGTATTGTATCATTTTCCGAGATCTAAAGGTTCAAATCGGGAGGGAAAAAATATCAAAGACGAGTCCCCATTTGACAGGCAATTCAGTTTTACCTCGGGCACGGCGACGTAAAGGGTAAACAAACAAGTTCACTCTGCCGCCGGCGCAATTCGAGCGCCCGGCGAACTTCTCCCCACCACCACCTGTGGCCTCCTGTGGCTCAACCTAAAGGACTGCGATTTACTCTTTCGAGGCTATCAGCTTCATTTCGGTGTTCAAGCTTCTGGTGGCACCCAATCTCGCGGACTTATACAAGATTGTCTTAATGAAATGAACCACCTAGCCCGAAAAGGCTCCTCAATCAGTCCCAAAGTCGAGGTTTGCTCATTCTCCTTCTCGCTCCCCGAAATCATCTTAAAGCTTGAAAACCGCGTAATACCGTACCATCCAAGTACCCGTAGGTTCATCATCTTCTTCATTCTGTTTATCACCCTGAAGATTTCACGATCTTGCATCAGAAAATTCATATCGATAAGCGCCATTTGTATACATAGTACATCTACACTTCCCGGGCGAACAAATCGTAGATGAAAAGGGCGAACTCGCACCCAATTTCGGACGTTGTTGCAGGGAAGATGATGGCATCAAGAACCATCTTAGACGTCTTGTTGCACTTGACCTTCTCGATTCCCAGTGGCTGAGGACTCCAATTCCCATCTGCGGGCGACCTTGTGCATGTTTCCTCACAATACTATACAAGATGAAGGCCCACTAACTGCATAAAGTCATAAGCTCGACGGTTCTTCCACCGTACGGTGTACATGGGCGGTGTGTGCGCGTAGGTGTGTGGGCAGGGACAAAGAGACTAGTGCGGTTGGCATAAGCCCACAGCGCCCTTTACAGTTGCTGTCATTTGCCACGTATCGATCGGCTGGAACCTCACCCCCCGGAGGCTCCATTCGACTCCGTCGCTCTAGACTAAGGTCAAGTACGAAATTTCGGCTCACATCCTCTGCAATAGGTTGGCGGGAAGCCACCCTCACATCCGACTACTTTGAGACCGGCGGGACTCGATGTTGGGTCGAGCTTGAGATTCGATGGTCCCATGGTGAGTGTTTCTTTGGGGCATGCAGACTTAATTTCTAGAAGATGTTCAACTTTAAACCTTAGATCCAGAGTATGACAAGTTCTGGCATAAGCACATGATTCTCGAGCTTGATTTTTCCAACCTTGGGTTCTTTATCCACTTGTGAGTCTTTCCACATCATGCATGAAGCCAAGGCCTCCTTCGTGTAGTCGATCTTGGCCTTGTCGGGCCTTGTCTCTACAAGCCACCCCGGGGCTCTCTCCTCCGCGTTCCAAACTATAAACTGGCCACTAACCCAAGTCCGATACCATCGTCGTCGTTACCATCCGTGTGAAGACCTTGCCGTTGGTTCCTGAGTCCGCTCATATCCGTGGGACTGGCAACCAAGAAAGATCACGAAAGCCTTCAGTAGCACAAGGAGTTCTTAAAAATGACGAGGATTCCTTCAAGACAAAGAAGATATCCCGCGTGTAGGCTTTCATCCTAGATTACGCCGTTGGAGCTCATGATTCATCCTTCCATTCCAAATCGCTGCGCACGTCCTCCCGCAACGCCGTACATGTTTATATACCCCGACCAGTTGGCCACCGGCGAATCCACCCATGATTGTTTAGGGCTGTGTACGGAGGTACCCTGTGGCTCTGTATTTTCTGAGTCTCGGTAGTCCTGGGATCCCCACTTTGCGTACTAAGTGCTTTGGGAGGTCACCGCAATTCCCGGAGATATCGAAACTACTCGGCGGCGTGGGTGAGCGAAAGATCTGAATCAAGGGCAGTCTTAACTCTGGTATGGAACGGCATTACTGACCATGCGTGTACCTTGCTACTCGTCCATACAGCTGTGGAGGACAACGAAGACTGAAGTAGACATAAGTATAGGCGAATACTTTAGCTTGGTCGGAGCGAAGACGTTTCCATCGTGTGTACAAAATATGCTATTGGGAGCTGGTCGTAAGGTTCATTAAAAGATAA
>JANHQD010003047.1:0-24046 GCA_024721195.1 Marasmius sp. AFHP31
CCGAGAAATGCCAGTTTGAACAGACAGAGATCGAGTACTTGGGGCTTATTATTAGCGAAGGACAGGTACGAATGGACGGAGACAAGGTTAAGGCAGTTCGAGACTGGCCTACACCCCGTAACCTCCGAGACGTCCGAGGATTTCTAGGCTTTGCAAACTTCTACCGACGCTTCATTCGGGACTTTGCCAAGATTGCACGACCCCTCAACGACCTGACCCGGAAACATATCAACTTCAACTGGGGTACCCAACAACAGGACGCCTTTGACCAACTTCGCACCGCTTTCACCTCCGCACCTGTCCTCACCCTCTGGCACCCAGAACGACCCACACGAATAGAAGTGGATGCCTCTGGCTATGCAACTGGAGGGGTCCTTTCACAGAAACTCGAAGACGGACTCTGGCATCCCATCGCTTTCTGTTCAGCCTCTATGCAGCCGGCCAAGAGAAACTATGAGATCTACGACAGAGAGATGCTCGCTATCATAGACGCACTAAAGGACTGGCGGTATTTCCTTGAAGGTCTCCCCTCTCCATTTGAAATTCTCACCGATCACTCCAACTTAGAGTTTTGGAGGACTGCTCAGAATCTTAGCCGACGACAGGCCCGATGGGCTCTATACCTGTCCCGCTTTCACTTCCTTCTAGGCCATCGACCAGGCAAAGCTAACACTCTCGCTGACCCTCTCTCCCGAATGGGTGCTCACCAAGTCCCAGATAGCGATGATAACCAGCAGCAGACAGTTCTCGGGCCCGAGGTATTCATGAGGATTGCAGCTACAGGCCTGGTAAGCCCCCTGGAGGAGCAAATCAGACAGGCGTCAGAACGGGAAGCAGAGGTGCTGGAAGGACTACGAGATCTGAAGTCAACGGGCTGCTGGAATGGGAGGAAGACAACGGGCTGGTGTATCACCGAGGTCGAGTTTATGTTCCTCCAGGCGATGAGTTGCGCAAGGAAGTAGTGCGCCAGTGTCATGACAGCCCCACAGCAGGACATCCCGGACTTCATGGAACGTTGGACCTGGTCGACACCCACTTCTGGTGGCCCACCATGCGGTCATTTGTAGAGAAGTATGTGGAAGGATGCGACACCTGTGCTCGGAAGAAGCTTCACCGGCACCCCCGCTCAGTAATTCAGCCCCTCGAAGTGCCACAGGGACCCTGGGAAGAAGTAGGAGTCGATCTCATCACCCAACTACCAACCTCTCACGGACACGACGCCATCCTCGTTTGTACCGATTTCTTCACCAAACAAGTTCATGCCATCCCCTGCACGAGCAACATCAATGCTGAGGGAGTGGCCGACATCTATTACCAGGAAATCTTCTGCCTGCATGGCCTGCCAATGCGTTTCATCTCAGATCGAGAGCCACAGTTCAACGCCAAACTCATGAGGGCGCTTCTGAAGAGACTCGGGATCAAGGGCAGCTTCACTTCGGGATACCATCCCCAGGCGAACGGTCAGACTGAAAGAGCGAACCAGGAGGTCGAAAAATACTTACGACTGTACACAAACTATCGGCAGGATGACTGGTCGGAACACCTACCCCTTGCTGAGTTCGTTTTAAACTCCCATACCCACTCTGCTCATTGTCTCTCTCCATTCGAGCTCCTCTACGGCTACCTTCCCCTCTTTAACATCCCTGTAGGAAGGAGGTCAGGCATCCCCGAAGTCAAAAATCGCATTGATATCCTGAGGGAGGTGAGGCGAGACGCAGGCGCTGCACTGCACATGACCAAACGGCATATGAAGGAGGGCTTCGAACGGGGGAAGAGAAAAGCCCATCAATTCGGTGTAGGAGACTTTGTTTGGTTAGACGGATCAGACTTCAGGTTGAAGCGGTCGAGCGAGAAGCTGGGGGATCAGAGTCTGGGGCCATTTGAGATCTTGGAGAAGGTTGGGGACCTGGACTACCGGCTGGACCTACCAGAAGAGCTAGAGCAACATCACCCCATTTTTCATGTCGACAAACTCTACCCTTTCAAAGGTATTCTAGTAAATGGGCTGCTGCCAGAGCCACCAGGACCTATCAAGTTAGAGGACGAGGACAAACCCGAGTATGAGGTTGAGGATGTGGTGGACAGCCAGTACCGGTGGAGACGACTGGAGTATCGGGTAAAGTGGAAGGGTTATTCGGAGTCAGAGAACACCTGGGAACCCGCACAGAACCTGAAGAACACCCCTCGAATAGTAAAACGATTACACAAGAAGTTCCCCGCCGCAGCAGGGCCAGCTTACCGAGAAGGGGCCTAGTCCTCGAGGACGATGAATCCTAGAAGGGGGGTAATGTCATGAAGTGCCGCTTTTCCCCCTATCTTTTCCTTTCTTAGCGCCCATTCCCTTTTTGGCGCCCAACTGTCACTTTGACGCCCATTCGTTACTTTGACGCCTACCAGATACCTGGTTCCCCTCCTCCCATCATTCCTCTACTTCCTTAATAGTCACTTTAGGCTTGGGCACTGAAACTCGTCCCTTCTCCCAGTTAACCTGTGGGCTGGTCTTCCGTAACCAAGGAAGCCCAAGGATAACATTCTCTCCTCCCAGTTCAGTAACCAAAAAGTCGGTCCAGGTCTCCGTACCATCTACAGTAAGTCCAAGTTGAACAAAGTGTGTGATACTTTCAGTCTGATTAAGGGTCCCGTCGATGTTATGAACTCAGATAGGATGTCACAGAGGGGAGGTGCTGATTCGATGAGTTGATGCGAAAGGATTTTCCAAGAAATAGGGCAGTTGCCCCACTGTCAATCATGGCCACGGTTTCCATCTGATCCTGTCTTCCTTTCAATTTCACTTGTACACAGAAGTGGTGAGAGAGAGGGTTTATTTCGCAAGTAGTAGATATTGTACAGGAGTGAATAGAATTGTATGAGGGAGTTAAAGTCTGTATTTTATACCTGTAAGACAGAGCGTAAGCTCTCGGACTACATGGTAACAGTAAGTAAATGTAACGTAGACAATAACTGAATATACGTACTTTCCCACTAGACCATGTAAGGTCAAAAGTGGGAAAAACAGAACAGCGAGATCTAAACTAAGTATAGCCCAGCCCATAAACTATGAAGAGAAGACCCAGACCAATATAAAACGCCGGCTGTAAGGTAAAATATTAAGGAGGAAAATCAGGTATGTATACTTGCGTTGATTGACCACCCACACACCACGCCACCGGGAGAGTCCCTCCGGGTCTCCTTTCAGTGGCACTCACCCTCCAACAAATGTGAAAGAACAAGGATGCAGGAAGAAATGATGTCAAAGGGGAAACAGGCATCTGGTAGGCGTTAATGTTACAAATGGGCATCAAAAGGGGAATGGGTGCTAAGAAATGAAAAGATAGGGGGAAAAGTGGCACTTCATGACACAGGAACAGGGACAGGATTGAGGAACAGTAGCAGTACTAGTTTGGAGTTGTCATGGAACAGGACAGCTCACTGAAATTGAGTTGAGAGGATTGGTGTGTGGGCAGGGTTGGAGGTTGCAAATGCTCCAAAGGTCAGTGTTGGGAGAGAAATGCCAGTGACAGTTATCTGCTAGATCTGCTGCATGGACTCAATTCAAACAGTATCTGGGAGCTGTTTTGTTCTTGTAAGGGGAACCCTCCCACTGATCAGGCTGTCCTAAAGCGCTAGACACCAGGACTATAGAAACAGCGGCGGCGGAAGTCGACTAGCAGAGACGACGATAGAGGCGACAGAGATAGCGAGCAGAGGGCAAGAGCAGGTAGATAACTGGTCCCAACAACAAGTCAGATACATTGCAGATAGAGAAAGACAGAAATAACTACTCACCTGGTCCCAACGACAAGAGGTCAAGATGAGGGACCAGGTGTAAACTACCTAGCTTATATACCCAGTCAGAGGTCTGAGATATGAGTCGTGAACGAATAGGAAAGACAATAAGAAAACAATAAGCAAACAATAGTAGTCAAGTATAAGACAATAGCGAGTCCGGAATGAGTAACTAGGAGATGAGAGAAGACAATAAGAACAATAGAATGAATGGGTCGTGAAGAAGGTGTAAAAGACAATAGTGTGAGAAGGAAATATGTGGGAAGGGGAAACGGGCGTCTGATAGGCGTCAAAGAAACAAGTAAGCGCTGAAAGGGGGATAGGCGCTGAGAAAGGAAAAGATAGGGGGAAAAGCGGCACTTCATGACACAGGCTGTCAGTGCAATAAAGAATCTTGCCGTAAAGTGCTAGATGCTAAGGCTTCAGATACAGAGACAGCAGCGATAGAAGTTGTCTAGCGAAGTCAACAACAGAGACAGCAAAGACAGCAAGCAGAGAGCAAGAGCAGATAAAGGAACTGTTCCCAACAACAAGTTAGATACATTGCAGATAAAGGGAAAGACAGAAGTCACTACTCACCTGGTCCTAACAACAAGAGGTCAAGATGAGGGACCAGGTGTAAACTACCTAGCTTATATACTTAGTCAGTGATCTGAGATATGAGTCATGCATGAGTGGAGAAAGACAATAAGAAACAATAAGAAAATAATAGTAGTCAAGGTATAAAAACAATAATGAGTCTGGAATGAGTAACTGATGAGTGGAAAAGAACAATAAGAACAATTGAATAGTTAAGTTGTGAGGGCAATGTGAAAGAACAATAATGAGGAAGGAAATGATGTGGGGAGGGAAAACAGGCATCTGGTAGGCATTAAAATAACAAATAGGCACTAAAAGGGAAATGGGTGCTAGGAAAGGAAAGGATAGGGGGAAAAGGGGCACTTCATGACATTAATACCTAACTGGATTGTTGTGTAAATCACTTGTTTATCTTGTTTCTTGGAGATGCTATCATATCTTGGGGCTCTTCAAGAGCCTTGCATTTATCCCAGTGTAGACAACAGGCTTGAGGACCTCAAACACCTCCATAACACTTCTGATGGAAGTATAAGGGAAAAGAAACCCTCTCCCTGCCTTCTTGTACCACTGCCCAGGGCAAATGGGAATCAACCTCCCATGTTCAGATAAGGAGTGAAAATATCCATAAATAAATTAGCACAACTATTGGGTAACAATCAAAGCATAGTATTGTCCAAAACTGGTAAAGAGGGTATGCAGATAGACAGAAGAGTGAGGAGGGAGGGAGGAATAGTTTGGTACACTGCTGGTCAATAGACTTAACAGTGATAGGAAAACAAGATCTCAACCAGTCACCATGTGTGTTTACACCACCCCAGATCTCACACTGAGGCTTTGTTTCAGCATTTCAATTCTCCCTACTATGCTTCTTTCTTCAGTTCCTGCAAGAGATTATTGGAGGTCAATGGTGCCATGGGCAGCCATGGATTGTTGCTGAGAATTATTTGCTCCTTCAGCAAATTGTAGTGTTGAGACCATTTGCTGAACACTTTCCACAGCTTGTCCATATGCAATTCGTACAATTATAACTGTTTGAGCAATTCCCTAAAAAATATAGAGCATGTTAGTTGACTTCATCAGTTGAACAGGAGGAGGAGTACAAACCGCCATCTGAACAAAAGCACTAAAGTCAAAAGGGATGATACCTGTATTGTTGGGATCTATGCTTGCTGGGAAAACATGTCCAACCACTACTACAATGGAGTAAAGAAGCCCAGATTCAAGGCTAGCATCAATGATTGGATCAGTAAGTGCCAAAAGACAAGATGCAAAAGCATACATTGTTGCAACAAATATCTTGTATTTTGTGAAGAGCTTACTTCCAGTTATTTGTCCCACTTGATGGACTGTCCACCAGATACGACCAGCTACAGATTTCCATCAGTCAGTTGAAAAGGTGTATGCTTGGAAATGATCAAACATACCAGTGAGCAGGGTCAGTAAAGAGGTATATACAGCAGAAATGACTCCAAGCACCTCAATGATATTACGGGACCTCATAAAAGGGGTATAATTGTGGTGCTGATAGGCTGCCATTTCAATTCCATGAAGCACAAAGGCCATCACTAGCAAGACAGTGAGAATTAGGGGTGTTTGTTATAGGTACAAGTTATTCACCATTTGTCACAAGCACAACAAGAGCAAAAGGGTAGAGGATCCACTTGCTATATCCCCAAATGACATGGCAACGGTGGACCTGGTGGGAGTATAAGGTCCTCAAGTTTGTAAATGGACTGTTGTTTGAAGGACATACCATCAAGTAGTCAAAGATACAGCTAGGTGATGACCCAATTAGTTTTGGAGATTTGCAAGAAGAGAAGAGCTCACCTTATCATAGCAGCAGTAAACACATTCAAATTCCTTTGTTAGAAAGCATGACTTCAGCATTCATGCCCGACATATGCAAGAGTGAAACCAAGATCACAGAGTACGTACAGTCGTGCAATCCATTCAGAAGGTATGTTCTCACCCAAGAGGACTTCGAAGTAAGGGATATAATCGCTTGTCTTGACAGCAATGAACTCATCAAGAGTTTGACCCATGTACATCCATACAACGGAAGCATTGAAGATGGTGCTTAGCACAAAAAGGGCAATGGTCCATCTCATGTACCATATTGAGGCAGAAGTTTCATGACGGTGCCAAAGAACATTGAGAGATAGCCCAAATAGGATGATATATATCCCTTTGAGAAACTGATATTAGTAGCAACTCTTGCTTCAAGAGCAATGTGGATTACAACTTACCATACACAAGGAACATTACCTGCCAATAAGACCGGAAATGTATTTGTCAAAAGAGGCATCATTACAGCTGTGATGCTGAGCTTACCGACAATGTGGAGATAGGCAAGACAATGACATACCCAACAGAAGTGTAAGTCTCTAGGGCTTGTTTTGCAATCTCCTGTTCTGAGGCCATGTTGTCCAGATCGTGAAGGATTTTGGGAGTTGAATGGAGGGCGGGAATGTCAAACCCTTTTATCTGCCTTAGTTTTATCCCTTGGGAGCCATGATCATCACAAATGTGGCCTCTTTGAGCATGAGAAAGATCTGCATCAGAAGCAGTGGGAGCTGCACAACAGAGTTCTTGTGAGGTCCGAGCGGGCCTATCACAGTCACCCAGATTTGAGCTTTGCATGCACAGCCATTGTATGCACAGCCATTGTATGTGGGCACAAATCATACTGATCAGGTGCCCAGCCAATTGGTGACCTCCATATTGAATAGTAGTTCCTCTATTATTTCTCGGACCCTGTAGGGCAAAGAGTGAAGGCGAGATACTCACCCGTTTCAAGCACGAATGATATCCTGCCCATTCAAGAATGGCTAATGAGCATCTGCCGAGAATGCCTAGAGCACTAATCAACCTGCTCTGCCAATAAATTAACTGACATCGTATTGATATTCAAAAGTCCCGAGAGATAAGTAAAGGTCACTTCTGAGGGAGTGCAGCACGCACCTGAGCTTGTAGCGTTCCTGCCAGGCCTCACTTCCCTCCAAGTGGTAGCGATATCGCCGTGATTTACACGTGGTCAAAGCCAGTTTTACCTTGTATCATGATTCTGTCAGTGTTGAGTATTCCAAATTTATCTCACCAGCACCGCCAGAGTTGTAAGCTCAATCGTGGTGAGGTGAGCTGCCATACCCATACCGCTGTACTAATTGTTGAGAAAGAGCCGCCAAATTGCGATGGTCGGGAGCTCTTTAGCTTTCAAAGGAGTGGAGGTAAAGTAGTGATGGTTGCAGCTCGCTCAAGTCAACATTGGAGATCCGTGGAAACTCGTTAACTTCTGTGCCTACTGCGGCCTATCTACTGTCAACGCCAGGGGTTTCTGCCGTACTCCCCCCACCTCGATCACGTTCAAACCGTTTAGTTCTCTTTCAGCCACCGATTGCTGCTCTTTTCCGTACGAAACGTCGATAAATCAACCGAAGTTGAGCTTGCAAACGCTAGCTCCAATCGACAATGTTGTTGTCAGTCAGAGAGACTGGTCACCACCAAACTCATGAGGCTCAGCGGCGAGACTCGGACACAGGACTAACCTCAAGACATTCCAGCTTCTGTATCATCATCATTACCGCTTATGATCTCTTTCTGAACAATACCACCAACATGCTGAGAACTTACCTTATTCAATGGATTCTCAACTGTACGTCCTTGTACCTCCTCTTAACTGGTCTTGGAGACAATATCCCATATATCAGCATGCTTTCGTTTTTCTAGTTATAAAACCCCTCGCTAGCTATGTTGATCATAGTTAATTACAGTTGAATTCAACAATTTTGTGTATGGAACGGTCTCTGATAAACGAGGCTCAAGCTCACCATACCCAAAAGAATCCAATATTACATTCACAAAGAGATTTTCATCATCTTCGCGGGAAAGAATTAGCACGGCTCCAGATTCTCAGCATTCGCGGTTTCTACGCTTTGGGACGGGAGATGAGGCGAAAGTGTAAGTTTGGTGATGGTTTCGGGAGGCTGTGGGCCTTTGTGAACGGGTGCATGAGAACGTCTGTTGATGGGCGTAAGAAAGATCCAGGGACATGGTGGGGCGGGCCTGTGAGTCGAGCTGTCGGACATGACGCATGCATGGTGCATGATGGTACGTCCTTTTTAATTCTCTTCGGGTTCGTCATATTGATGACAATGTGCTGTTGCCTGCGATTTACATAGCTCTTGATGAAATATACTTTGCACATTACAAACGCACCGACTAGCTTCCCCTCATCAAAGTCCAAAAAATGTCAACATCGACAGTGGACTGCTACATAGTCAGTGGGAGTCAATCTCGGGACTCGATGAGTGAGGCGAAGAACTAGGTTGTTTCCATGGCATCTGAGCTACTAATATTCGTCATGTTTTCGGCATGTCGCTCCTACGTCCTTTGTTCTCAGGCAGGACTAGGGGAGTGTCGCAGATGATACCGGATACAGATCTGACTACGTATGCGTCTCCTTTCTCTTTCGAGCCAACCTAACGCCTTTTTTCGTCTTTTGTTTTCAAGAGAAATCAATACCAACTGGTCTTCAGAAGATGCATGACTACATTCCTCCCAGCATGACAAGCAACCCGAAAAACTAGCGACCAGCCCAATCCACACAAAACTCAACCCTACGAAGTCGAAGACAAGAATAGCTGGTACTCCTGCCGAACGAGACCTGATACGGGGCACCATACGTATATATCGAACGCCGCTTTTCCATGCACGATACCATTTACCTGAGGTATTCTTGCTTTCTCGCTTCTACCGACCCAAACACACTCCCTATTTTTCGATTTTGTAATTTATGTATCGGTCTTCCAAGTGTTTCCGCTCTGTCACGGCACTGTGTTTTCCTCCATTTGCTGTCTGGGGTGATTCACCGACCCCCGAATGTTCCCGTGCTTGTAGTCCGCTCATGTCTAGCCCGGTGATCAACTCCGCCAGGCCCGCGATCGAAGGAACGACCGGGATTTGGCTGGCTGGCTGGCTATTGAGGGGCCGATCACCATTGTAGCAAATTGACTTCGCTCCACCGTGGCCTTACCCTCTCAGTTTTTCAATCCAGAGACCGTGAGATCGATCACGGCTCACCGAGGATAGGTGTTTCGCCATTTCGGTCCACGCCTTGGATTCTTGAGATGGTTGGTACGACGGTCGTTGCTTCAGGAAGGTGCCAGTGATTATGGGGATGTCTTCCGGTTGGACGTGGTTTATAAACCTAAAAGGGGATGTAGTCGGACACGTGAAGCTTGAGGTGCAGAATCCGGAGACAATGTGAGTACGGGAGGAAGGTTGGAAAAGTACCCGATGTCAGAAAATCTGGGATTTAGTGGACGTGGTGGTGGTGGAAGCGAAGGAAGCGTCGACATATTGTCCCAGCCCCGTGACAATCACATGTCTTTATAGGGTGTTCCTAGTACGCGTCGACGGTATTCAGACGCGTCTGAGGAGCTCGTTGATCAACCATACTGTTCTTCCCCGTCTTCTCTTCCACCACCATTTCCCGAGCTACCTACTTTGAGCTAAGTAGTACTCAAATGGAATATTCGTTCATTCATTGACAGCTTTCTCCACCCGTTTCTCACCCAAGCTCAGACATGGCCCGATCGATCACAACCATCATAACCCCTTGACGCCAACTTTTCGATACATCTCTCCTCCCCGATCTTCCCCGACACCTCGTCGACCCTCGGTTCAGCCAACCGCAATCCATCCAATCCACTTCTGCCGGCTCAAAATCGTCAATTGGAGACGGCTGGGTGTGTTCGTTAGTTCATACAAAACTTATACGGGAGAAAGAGCACATACCAAGTATTTGAGCACCACAACATCAGGAGGTACGTCAGTTTCCAGCGTCCTTAAGGAGGGTTTAACTGGGGAACGAGCGCACCAAAGAGACGACATCGCTTGTACCCGAGCCTGACCGTGGGCCCAATTTCGTTACTCACACAACACTCACTTCGACCTCCATGCCGATTCAAAGTCTCCAACACAAATGCACCCTTTGTGACCCCCGATTCTTTCACACTCTCGTCAGGTTTATACTCACTTTCGTATTCTTTAATACCTACCAGTTTGGGGCCAGCCAAATGGATTCCGGCTAGCAAGAATAAGTGAACCTAAATCCGCGGCTCGTCAGACCAGACAGCACCGAGAGAAACAACCGAAACACTTCCCGCCACCCTTCCCCGTGTTAGAGTGAGGGGAGCCGTTGCCACGCCACCGAAAGGAGACCCGGGAGATCTCTCCCGGTGGCTGATGTTGATCGACACGTATACCTTCGTTTCTCCTTAATCATTTGCTTTTCGATAGCTGATACTTTACTCCCCGTCTATTCTTTATACCCGGTACGTTTCCGATCGTTACATAGTTCAAGCCGTACCTAGTCGAGACACTGCTTAGGTAGCGAGTCATAGCAAGCTTCCCACTTTCGACCATCAACGGGTCGTGTGGGAATACGAGAGCTTATGGCTCTATCTTTACACCCCGAAGCAACAACAACCCTCTCTGAGATCGACCCACTCAGCCCCAATACCACCCGATCCTCCCGATCCTCCTTGTATAACAACCCGGTCATCCACGAGAGAGCAGATTTCGCCGTATACGGATGATATTCCGTATCAGATCGCTGTCGTCGTGGATGCCATCCCTTTTGGTCAATGAGTCCAGTTTCTCGTGGTGGAGGGTCGTTTACTGCCGGGTAGTTAGGGGAATCAAGTCGCGGCCGTGCGTTGATCGTTCATTTTGAGGGGGGTGCCTGTATTTTGTAGGTTAAGTAGTAATAAGTATCCTAGAGACGAAACCGTAGTGTAAGGTCAACCTGAAGCAGGAAGAAAGAGAAAGAGGACGTGTGCGTACTTATTCCAAGCCTAACCTGTCTGCAGAGAGAACGAGACGTGTGCACGAAGTAAGGCCATAAGGACCAACAAGAGCTATTCCAGCCTACATCTCAACAAAAAATCTCTGTGTCTCCCTTACTTACATTGAAGCTTCATGAATACCCGACTCGGACATACTTCCTGGGTTTAACGCTTTTCTCGTTGTCTTAAAGAGTCAACTTGCGTCGGTGGGTGACAAATGGATTTTATATGCAATCTGAAGCTCACACTTTAATCATCAGGGACGCAGCGTCGAATATTCGCAAATTCTCGGGACTAAGGGAGCCGAAAAACTTCAATCTGGACGACGTTGACTTATGGATGGGTGGATATTCGACAGATCCGAGCTGATTGAACACGCTGGAGCTGTAGTGGAGCTGGCTGGTAGGGTTGGTGGATTTTTGGATTGAAAAATCCTCGTTGGTTGGGCGTGGTGGTCCATCCCGAACATATTCAACTTCAAACGGGCTGAACTACCCCGAAGGAATATCTTTCACTGATTTTGGCGTTCGCCGAGTACTGGGATTTATGTCAGGACAATCCTTATGTTTGCAAGTCTTTAAAGGTTCAAGCCCGACAACCTTTCTCATGCAGCGTACCAGGCTCAAAGATGCAGATCTGAAACTTTGTTACGCGTCGCGGACGCGTGTGCAGCCTTCCGATGATCTACCCCTATTATTTTCTCGCCAGATCCGAGTACCCCGAGCTGACGGTAAGCGATACTCAATGGCTTAGTCTTTTCCCTGATCAGTATTGATTTGAACTCTGTTTAGCCCAACAGTCGCTCGACCGCCGAGTCTTTCACAGAAATCAACTCTGACTCCACCGGTACCACACCTGCTCGACGTTGAAGAACGCCAATGCCTCAGAGCGAGGATTAATGTTTTTTACTAGAAGGAATCGGACGTTGCGTACGGAGAATCGAATGCCGATAGCAAGGAGAACCTTTCTGAGGACATCGAGGGCGCGCCGTTGACCGTCTAGCATCCAAGCTCTGCGAGGCCCCGCATCACGTTCCGGAAGGCTCAAGGACTTCGTCATTTGAGTTCAGGCTTCTCCCGAGCGATGGTACGCTACCCTGTCATTTTGTCTTCACCCTTGCTTTAGACACACTGACTCTGTTTTACCAGTGTCGTCCGAGCGGACAGGACGTAGAACCATTCTGAATACAGCTTGTCCAAGCAACGTTATGCTAGCCGCTGCTCACCCTTCCTTCATCAACTCAAACTCTCTCTCTCGATCGCAACGACCCTTGATGTCCTCGAGCATATTTTTGTCGCGCGGATCTCAACGTCCTGCGTCCAAGCTCACACCCCTCACACATCTTTCATTCACCGAATTTCGACTTCCCGCAAGCAGGGATACATTGAGCTTACGACCGGGCTTCTGTCTAAAGGTGAGCCTTGAATGTGTCGAACGTTGAGTACCGTATACTGAGGTATACATCAGCATTTATCTCCAGTGTCACATCATGCCCGCGAGACTGCACCTACCTCCGATCCTACACCCAGCTCGCCAACCTTTCGCAACAAATTTAGTCTTCTCGAAGTCAAGTGAGATTGATATCAGTCCTGTAATTGCGCGACGAAGTCTAAGCTATTTTACAGTATTTACATCGACCAGTAGCCTCTCGATACCAGCATCGAGCTTGAGGTTACGATCCTTCGATCAACGGGTCTCTCATCTCCATGCCTGGAATTTATACATCTTCGCTCTCTTGAACGCTGCAGTGTTCGATCTGTGGCTAAAGGACATTGATAACTCCTAGAACGAGAGAAAGATGTCTACAGAGGTCTCTTTCGGCCGGTTCAGCTCTCTTTATGTGGTCGAGGCAGTCATTGTAGTCCGTAAGACTATCATTAGCTGTAAACACACAGTAAGTACACGAGTTTAGGACCTATTGAATCATGACTTACCTATATACTTCGGGACACGCCAACGCATCCGTCTCGTTGCCCGATTTCGACTTTTCCCAGCGATTTCCGAGAGCGACCGCTAGCACGGTGAGGATAGAGTATTTTGGAGTGTCATGTCAAAGTTTCAACGTGCTGCCTCAAAAGACATCGTGCGATCTTGAGCCGGTGGGGGTGGATGGGAAGGGTTACGGTTGGCTGACTTGAGGAGCCGGCGTGGTTTTGGAGAGGATCGGAGTGGAGAGATCACGGATCAATTAAAAGTCGGCATTGAGGAATGGGGTTGGTTGTGGTAGATTGGGCAGGTCGGAACGAAAGCTGGGCTTGGGACGTGCGTACCTGCGAGAAAGCACGCGATAAATGTAACATCTGCGGAAAACATCGATGTACATCTGATTTGTCATATTTTGAGGATTTCTGCATTGATCGGAGGTGGTGGTTTGAGAGGTGGTTGATAGAGGAAGGAAAGGCACGGAACAACAGTTTGCTCTCCGGACGCGTCGTGGGAACATGCTGCGAAGACATGTGATTGTCAGGGGGATTGGACAATCGGGCCGCGTCTACGCTTCCTTCGCTTCCACCATCCATGACCACCAAAACTCTGAATTTCGGATCTCGGGTACCCGGCGCATTCGCGAATTACGAGGCTGCTTTCAGCTGCGAATGGCAAGGCTTCATGGCCTCCTCATTTCTCAGTGACGGCGCCGATGATCGGTAGCTGGCTGTGATGATTACAATGATGTCACACGGCCGACAACCTTTTTTTCCTCTTCCTCACCGCTACCAGCATCTTGGAACTCAATTACCGGCACCGTCCCTCCGAACCTCAACGTCGTCGTCGTCTTCTGAGGTTATCACGAGGCCTCTTTACCATCGCACGATACAGCAACTCACCCGATGTAGCAGATCTCGGATCGTGATTGTGCGGACCAGACGGCAAAGGTGCGTCTATCTGTCGAGCAGGATGCCATTTTGTTCTCATATGTTCATAGTATGAATACAGACAGTCCTACAATGGGTCTTGCCACTCTTCTCGCTCCAGCAATTACTCTCAGACGAGTTAACAACTCATGAAATAGTGCTGCTCCTCCAACACCAATTTTCCGCCGAAGACAAAGATCTCAAGGATGGCTTTCGGGTCTTGCCACTGTAGAGCGAAAAAGGCACTCGCCTCACCATGACCGACGTCGAGGAACGGCTACATACAAGTCGCTGGAACTCAGACGAAGCAAGGCAACACCTTCTCAATGCAGAACACATAGTATCGCACCGTGTGATGGGCATTTGGTCGGGTTTCGTGAAATTCGCACTGAGGGACAATGTTATGGAGGTTGCGGTTAGTTCAATATACGTTCAAGCTGCCAGCTCTGAACTGAAGGTCGAACTGACTCAAATCTGTAGAATATCATCACAGTTCACTGCTGTTGTTAACTCGCTCGTCTCCAATATCCTTCTTCCCCCGATATCCCTGTTGCCGTTCATGTCGAAGAATATTGAGGAAAAATCCTTAATCCTGTCGAAAGGACCTCACGGTAACGAAGGCTACAATACCCGTCAACAAGCTCTAGACGATGGCGCCGTCATCATGGCCTACGGGTGAGTCGGAATTCAGGCTTTCCATTCCCGTTCGAATCGTAACTAAGGAACAATTACTGGATACGTGTGCTTAGTCAACTTATCGACAAGCTACTCAACTTCATCATTGTCGGCCTAACGATATACTTAATCACGATCAGCTACGGGTACCTCATCAACGACTCCATCATCGAGCATAAGATCTACTGCTCTTATTGTCGAAAGCAAATTAGTGCAAAGGTGAGTGGCTCGAAATTTCTTTGGAACGAGCTCTCGGTGTTTATCTCAACCTTCTAGGCTGAAAGAACCCCGGAGTGCACGACCTGGATGGATGGTCGAGAAGACAAAGAAACCAGTGTAATTAACCCTCCTCACCGTTACGACAAGGACTGACCGTCGTTTTGATCCTCCTACCAGTTCGTGTTATTGTACCTCGCTTTTGCTGTTTTGCCCTGCTATGTATACCATGTCACTTAGCGTCGATTTTTAGCTTTATCGTCCGTCCGGATATATATTTTTGACCTGTTCGTGATAACCCTCAGGATTATATTCTTATCACGACTAATTGGAAGCGATACAAGGTGAACGATGATGATGAAGGAATAGAAGAATCTGGGTGGAATTGCGCTTCTGGAGTTTCAACCTTTGCCATCCTTGTTCTATCTTGACTTTCGGGAGCAGAGCTTCGAGAGTGAATTCGACAGGCCAGAGGTACGCGTTGAACACAGTAGAAGCTCCCCAGCAGCTAGGGTCGAAGCTTGGATGCGCACGGCGTTTCCTGACTGGGCTGTTGAGCACGGGTATGCATACTAATAATCATTCGACCATATAATCCAGATCTTACTCTAAAGTACGACCGAAGCAATCAGCACCGACACACGGCAACGGCGTTCGAAACCGAACGGGCGACCGGGCAGGGAAAGGCGTAGAACTAAGTAGAAGAGAAGAGAGAGTACCGAGTAGACCAACACCTACGTATTGAAGAACATTTCTACTTCTCCGCCCCGGGAGAGATCGAAGGAGTGGTGAAGATGCAACATCCAACCGGAACACATCCCCACATCACCCTTCCCCCGAAGCCACGTCAATCCTCTCAAGAACTTTCCCACTCGTTGCCCTGACCTCACTGGCAACCCCGACATAATCTTCCCTATCCTTATATATCAATACCCCACCCAGACGAGGAGAAGAAGCTTTTGACGTATCTGGATGATGACCCGTATTGCATCTCGTTCACTGGGGTACCGGCTAGTTTCTCGGCCCTTGTTCAGCACATCATTTATGCTATTCTTGTTCGCGAACAGGTTCAAAGGAGTATTTTGGATGATCATGGATCCAGAAAACGAGTATGGACACGTCTCCTATATCTTTGAGTCTACCTAACGCCCTTTTTGCCCTTTCCCTCGGCCTAATAAGACACGTATCACTATATCTCTCTCAACTCGGCAACCAGCGACCTCCCGCCCCCGACCAGGTTGATCCACGCAAACCTCTCGCCGTGCTCCGATCTCACCCTCGCGAAGCCGAAGACGAGCAAGTCCGGGTTCTTCGCTTCGCTCGTCGAGATTTATTCCCATTGACTATGCGGTAGTCCATCGTCGACGTTGACAGTGTCATTGATGGGTGGTAGCGAGCCAGTCGGCTCGTCTGTGATAGCGCATACGACACGATCGTACGAGTAGATCAAATGTCAAGAGCTGTGTAACCTGTAGCCAACAGTACGGTGTCATTAATGTAACGAAGCCGAAGAAAAAGAAAAAGACCACCATCATGCATATGTCTGATATCCCGACTCACAGGCCCGTTCCACCGTGTCCCTGTTCCTGTTCCTCCCCATCGCTCAAACCTGCTCCCCAAACCTCACCTCCAAACTCGCACTCTCTCCTCATGTCCCATCCAGAAGAATGTACACGGCCAACCCTGGTAATCTATCATCGCTTCCTTTGACTGTCCGACAACTATGCTTCAATTTCTTTTAAATCTCCTTGTGGATGTATATCGGATCCTTTTGGGTGATCCTGAGCCTCATTTGTCGGAGAACGCTCCGTATACGAATTCGTCGGTTATAATTGCAACTGACTGCGACCGCCGTAGCCAGTAGAGGCTTGTTTATGTGCTAAAGAAACGGAATGGATGCTGAGATATGGGATGTCGTCTCTAAGGCGCGCAGAAAGGAGATACGAGGTTGTCAAGTTGGAAATGCATTGGACGAGAAACACAAGTTCCCTGCGTGTTGGTGGTAAGAGACTGAGAATGCCTCGAGGTTGGTTCTGTGCTTGAGTCGCTGCTGAGCTCCATGAGTCTTACAGTGATCTGTCTCTCGGAGTGATGACGACATTGTCGATCGAAGTTGGACTCAACATTGGTTGGTTTATCGATGTTTCATGCGGGAAGGAGCGGCAATTACTAGTTGGAAGAGAATCAAACAGTGTCGGAGGTGAGTGAAGTACGGCAGTAACCTCGCAGGCGCTGAGCGCTGAGCACATTCGCGGCTAACACAAATGTTCCATGATGAATTCCCATAGATTTCCAACCTGAAACTGAGCCACCACAACCACTCAAACTTCACTCTTCTGAATGCTAACGGGATTCCAGCTGTTGCCGTTTGGCGGCTGTTCTTCAAAAATCAGGTTTCAGTAACACTATAAGGATATGGTCACCTCCGAACCACTACTGAGCTCAAAACTCTGGTGATGCTAGCGATATCAATTTCAAATGATCAACACTGACAGACCCACGATACGAGGTAAATTTGGCATTGACCATGCGGAAATCGCGGCGATAACGGGACTCCGCAGTAGGGAAGTGAGGCCTGGCAGGATCGTTTCGAAACTCGAGTTGAGGTATGCCGCACCTCTCCGGAAGGGTTTCCACTGACACACATCTAGCGGAACTTTTGGTTATCGATACGATTATCGTTCACGGGCGGTCATGCCTCACGAGTAGGCCGATTATAGCTCTGAGTGTCATACTCGGCAGATGTTTGTTAACATTCGCAATTTTCGTGGTCTCCCCTTGAACGAGCAAGATACCAATCATTCAATTTTACGGCAGCTCGAAACGGGCGACTCATTTTGGTCTACAGCGCCCGGGAAGCAATCGAAAGATGCACTATTCAATGTGGACAGCACTAACCAGCCGAGCGGCCTACTAGTATGATTCGTGCCACATCAAATGGACGTGCACGGCGTGCTCCAAACCAGGTGACTGCGAATCGGCCCTCTCGGACCTCACAGAAACTCTTACACATCTCTCGCTGCTCCTGATGCGAATTCCCTTATGCAGGCCACATTTATCATGATAATGGCCTCCGAGAGATAAAACTGACTCAGATGAAAGGTTCGGTTATTCCCACCCTCAGTTCAATTCTCAGAACACTTTGCAATCTGTACAACATGGCCTCAGAACAGGACATTGCAAAGCAAGCTGTGGAAGCTTACACTTCTGTTGGGAATGTCATTGTCTATCCTATCTCTACATTGTCGGTAAGCATGTTGTCGCAACTGTCTAACTACGCCTCTTTTAACAAATATAACTTCCGTCCTGTTGGCAGGTGATGTCCCTGGTGTATGGTAAGTTGGAACCCACATTGCTCTTCATGTGGGGTTGCTACTAATGTCAGTTGTTCAAAGGGGTGTATATCATTATATTTGGGCTGTCTCTTGATGTCCTTTGGCACCGTTCATCCCCTGCCTCCAAAGCATACACAAGATGGATCATTGCACTTTTTGTTCTGAACACCATCTCTAACGCTTCCATTGGGTGGCTCCAAATTGGCCAAGCTCTTGATGAGTTCCATCCTATCAAGACAAGTGATTATATCCCTTATCTCGAAGACCTCTCGGGCAAGAAACCTTCTGAATGGGCTGCACAACTGTGCGTACTCCATGCACATTTTGGGGGTGAGTACTGAGGTCATGATTCTTAAACAAAGGGGTTTGGGTGCACTTTCTTCTGTTATAATAAGGTGAGCTCTTCATTTTTGCAAACCTCTCAGGCTAATTGGGTCACCACCTAGCTGTGTCTTTGACTACTTGATGGTATGTTCTTCAAGCAACAGTCCATCTGCAGACTTGAGGAGCTTATACTTCCACTAGGTCCACCGTTGCTATGTTATCTGGGGACATAGCAAGTGGATCCTCTATCCTTTTGGCCTTGTTGCATTTGTGACAGATGGTGAATAACCAGTTCACATAGCAAACACCTCCAGTTCTCACTGTCTTGCCAGTGACAGGCTTTGTACTCTATGTAATTGAGATTATAGCATATCAGTACAACAATCATGCCCTTTTTATAAGGTTGTTCAAGATTGGCAGTGTGTTTGTAGTCATTTCTGCTGTATATGCCTCTTTATTGACCCTCCTAACAGGTGTGTTTAATCATTCCCAAGCATATGTGTCTTTAACTGACTACTTGAAATCTGTAGCTGGTCGTATCTGGTGGACAGTCCGACAAGTAGAACAGATCACTGGAAATAGGATCTACACAAGATACAAGATATTTGTTGCAACAATGTATGCTTTTGCATCTTGTCTTTTGGCTTTATTGACCCAAAAATTGGTGCTAGCCTTGAATCTGGACTTCTTTACTCCATCATGATAGTGATCAGTATGGTTCTTCCATTGATCATAGATCCCAGCAATACAGGTATCATCCCTTTCGACTTTAGTGTCATTTCTGTTCAGATGGCAGTATGTGCTCCCCCTTCTGTTCAACTGATGAAGTCAGCCAACATGCCCAATATTCTAGGGAATTGCTCCAACAGTTATAATTGTACGAATCACATATGGACAAGCTGTGGAAAGTGTTCAGCAAATGGTCTCAACACTACAATTTGCTGAAGAGGCAAATAACTCTCAACAACAATCCATGGCTGCCCAGGGCACTATCAATCTTCAACAATCTCTTTTGGAATGAAGAAAGAGGCACAGTAGAGGTGTCAGTTAAACCAGCCTTGAATGTTGCTGGAGATCCAGTGTGAGGTCTGGGGTGGTATTGACATGTAGGGGGATTGGTTGAGATCTTGTTTTCCTATGGTTGCTCAGTCCATTGACCAGCAATGTACAAAATTATTCCTTCCTCCCTTCTGAATCCTCTGTTCTATCTACATATCCCTTGACCAGTTTTGGACTATACACTGGGTGTAAAATAACATCAAACAAGTGGCATTATTCAATTCTTATGTTAAATTCATTCCAGGCTTTACTATTTTTAGAACAAAGTCAGCATAAAGATTGAATATAACCATGCAAATTATGCTATTTTGCATCCAGTGATACTATCTTATAATTATAACCAAACACTCATGCTGATTTATGGATGGGGTGCCACAATTCCCCCTATTTTCTCCTGTTAAGCGCCCACATCCACATTGAGCGCTAAACCATCAACTCGACTCACCCTTTTTCCCCAAACATCTGACTGAACTCTATGACTCAAACAGGCTGACTCACTACTCATCCACCACAACTCGGCAGGCCTAATACCATCTGTGACTTATTATCTTTGACTCAGTGCCCGACTCATAATCCTAGAACTATCCATCCCTGACTCCTCCCCACCGACTTGCACAGATACTTTATAACTCATTCTGACCTGTAACCTAGTGTAAAAGACCCACCATGTACAGTACAATTCCTTAGCTTCACCACTTGGTAAATCCATAGTGAACACAGCAGAACAGACTTGATTGAGTGACTTGAGGGGCAACTGAAGTCGCCTTCCTGACATGAGAGTTGTTTGCTTCTTATGTGTTCACTAGAAGTGTTTTGAATTCCTTGAGCCTGTTCTCTATACTGGGATGAATGTGAAGCTCTTAAAGAGTCCCCAGGCTGTCATGAAGTGCCGCTTTTCCCCCTATCTTTTCCTTTCTTAGCGCCCATTCCCCTTTCAGCGCCTGATTGTCACTTTGACGCCTACCAGATACCCGGCTCCCCTCTTCCCATCATTCCCATCATTTCCTTTCCCATCCTTGTTCTTTCACATCGTCTTCACAACCTATCCCATCCATTGTTTCCTTTGTTCTCTTTGTTCTTTTATATACAACAGTTACTCGTTCCGGACTCGTTCTTATTCTATATCTGGACTACTATTGTTCTTACCTTGTTCCCTATTATCTTTCTTTATTCTCGTGCGACTCATATTCCAGTATATAAGCTAGGTAGTTTACACCTGGTCCCTCATCTTGACCTCTTGTCATTGGGACCAGGTGAGTAGTTAACTTCGCTTCTCTTTATCTTCAATATATCTAACTTGTCATTGGGACCAGTTATCTACCTGCTCTTGCTCTCTGCTCGCTGTCTCTGTCATCTCTGTCGTCGTCTCTGCTAGTCGACTTCTGTCGCCGTTGTTTCTATAGTCCTAGCGTCTAGCGCTTTAGAACATTAGGTCAAGATCCTTATTGCACTGACAGCCTAACCAGTGGGAGGGTTGTCCTTGCAAGATCATCACGGCTTCCAAACCTTGTTCGAATCTCGTTCACGCAGTTGATCCCGCAGACCAACATCACTGGCACCGCCACCCTGAAAACCGCAACTGGAGAACTTGTGAACTCCAAACCTGCCCACACGCCAACCCTTTAAACTCGATCCCGCGAGCTCAACAGTTCCCTGATGGATCAGAACTAGTACCGTTACCGTTCCCCAGTCCTACCCCTGCTCCTGAACCAGAAACCGATCTAACAGCCTCGGCTGCCTTACCGTTTGCTGCACCACCCACTCCTGTAGGTTCTGGACCCGCTACTCCACGACCTCTCTCTGTCCTCTCGCACTGATCCCCATATCCACCTGAAACCACCAACTCACATGCCTCCCAAACCACTACCTCCACTATATCCAGCATGTCCACTCAAGCAACCACCAGTGCCACCCTCGAATCACTCCTTTCCCGCCTTATCGATCGACAAGAAGCCCAGCAAGCCCAGCTGGACGCCATTAAAGATGCCTTCAAAGCCAACAAGGATGAAGGAGCTGTCATTGCGAAGCCCACCGTCTTCAAGGGCGATGTGGACGACATGGCCAGATTCCTGCCCATGTTTAGGAACTGGGCAGCAGAGCAGAAGGCGTTGAGGATCAAGGCAGGGCAGGGGGTTACTCCAGAGGATGTCGGAAAATTGGACCACAGGAGGACCATTCAGTCCGCTTTGTTGTTCTGCGAAGGAGGGAAAGCCGGTTGCTGGGTGGCCAATTACTTGAAACAGATTAACACCTCCATGACCGACGAAACTGTTGCATTCCCCTTTGAAGGAAAGTGGGAGACCTTTGAAAAACAGTTCAAAGTACGCTTTGGCTCTGCTAACGAGAAGGCAGACGCCATCAGGGAGCTGGAGCAGATGAAACAAGGGAACAAGGCTGTCACCCTCTATTGCCAGGACTTTAGAGACGCAGGAGCCAAGACCGGCCTCTCGGACGCCGACCTCATGATTTGCTTCCGGAGTGGGCTTAACCCGGAAGTGAAGAAGCTTCTGGTGACGGTGGACCTAGCCCAGGGAGACCCGAAGGACCTGGACAACCTGGAGGATTGCTCATGCAGAGCTGAGAGGGCCCTGGAAGCAGAAGGGTTCAGCACTTGGAAGCACACCGAGATCACCACCACCACCATCAGTGCCACTGTCCCCACTCATGCCAACCAGAACAACCCGGTTGGGGGTAATGGCAAGACCCGCGAGGACTTCATGAGGGCCATGCGTAACCGTTGCTATGGCTGTGGTGCGACGTACCACACCAAGGCTCAAGGGAATCACGGTCAGGAGCAGTGTCACCACTGCAAACGCCTCAGACACCGCACGTCCGTGTGCCAGGATAAGTTCCTCGGGCGTATGTCAGGCTTAGGTCTTAGGACCGCTAGGGTTGTCAGGATCAACTCGGCAGTCCCCTTCACCCTATTCCCAGGGGAGACAGTCAATATCGGCGCCTCTCCACCTGCTCCTACCGCCACCATCGCTTCCACTGTCCCCTCTACCCAAACTCCCGCCTCCTACACCCCCAACTCCGACGCCGTAGCCCGTATCGCCGCCCTCCAAGACTCGCTCAACCAGCAGAACGCGATGATCCAGCAGCTTATGGGTCAAAAGGATTTTTAAAGCAGGTGTCCGCCTTTGCCGCTGCGAAGACACCCGCACCGGTTGCTTTCTATGCAACTTCCTCGTATGATTCTATTCACTCCTGTACCATATCACCAGAAAAAGTGTACGCTTCTCATGAACCTACATGAGCGTTCACGGCGGTCATGTAGGTTCATGAGAACCCGGGGTGTTCATGTAGGTTCATGAACGACCCGGGTGTTCATGAAGGTTCATGAACGACCGGGATATTCATAAACGTTCATGAACCGTTCATGAAAAACCGGGAAGTTCATCGGCGTTCATGAGCCGTTCATGAACATCCGGCGGTTCATGAACGTTAATGTACAATTTATATCTCACAATCGTCCACAAATGTACATGAATAGAGTATGATTCGATAAAAAAAATAATGTACGGTACAACGGTCAAGTCCCTACTGAGTTCAAACGATGCAGAAGACATCCCGACGTCGTGGCAGGCGATGACGACGTAATCGCCGCCGTCGTCATCGGACGCGCGCTTCTCGCGCAGCCACTGAGCCTCTCTGACTCCAACCCCCATCAGACCTTCCCAAGCAACTTTTCCCCCCTCTTCCCTCCCTTCTGAAGCATCCCCAGACACTTTACAGGTTCATCAGAGTATTGGATAGACCCAGGGAACAAGGAATAGGGAAGGAAAAGGTCACAGGTGAGTTGTTGGTCCATCTTTGAAGGTTTTTGGCCCTGACTGGCAGCTTTCTGCCCTATAGAGTCATCCAGGACCATTTCCAAGACGCAAGAGGACTTGAACAGAACTGCAGGACACTGAAGGAAGGTATTAGAGGGTACTAGGTGCGTGTCTGAACGGTTTTTGGCGAAGTTTTGGTCACTAAATCGACTTTTTGGCCTTTTTTCTCGGTTAGATCAACGTTCTGCAAATCGTTCGACGTCGGTAGCCTCCAGAAAGTCGAACCGACGATAAAGGGTGGTAGTAAAAGGATTCAGGTGCGTGATCGAACGGTTTTTGGCGAGGATTTCGTTAACGATTGACGATTTTGGCCTTTTAATAGATTTTTTGAGCCTCAGGACGACTTTGATACCGATTTTCTGCGAAAATGAACCATTTTTTGTATTCCCCGACCACCTATGACGATACGTCGACCCAGAATGCCCCTACGTCGACCCATTATGCCTATTCCTCGACGCCGAATCCCTATCCCTCGACTTTTTTGTATCCCTCAACGCCGAATCCCTATCCACCGACTTCTCCGTATCAATCAACCCCGA